>JAHWFP010215570.1:0-12494 GCA_023313725.1 Lithobius niger
ACCAATGCCATACATGTGGTAGAAAATCTGTATCAAAAAGGCTCTTCTACATCCGGTGGAGCATAACTACTGGGTCGCTACACCACATGCGATCTTTAAAAAGTTTTAACAAAAACTTAAAAAATAAAATTAAAATTGCGATCTTTGTTGCATGATTAAAAAATAAAACTCCACCAAATTGATTAGAGAAATTCGTCACACCAGTCAGATAAACACTGAAAGCAGTCCGACGCTTGTCTTGAATTGGCACCAGAAATGTCTTTTAACCAGTCTACAAACAAGTCTTTGTTTTTCTTTAGGACCAAAAATTGCCCCAGAACCACATAGGCCTGAAACAGAAATGGACAGTCTAAATTACACAAGTATGAATGTAGTTCTAAGTCCTGAAGCAGAATATTTTCTACTGTACTAGGGCGAACGGTTTTGTTTTGATACTGTGAAACGTTCTGTAAAGGGAGAGGGGGGTGGGGAGGCACCACCTACTTACTACACATACCTGTGCTTAAGCATGTTTTCAAATCAGTTTTTCTTTATTACCGTTTTCTTCCTTTACCAAAGCCGCATGGCCATCTTTACTTAGATGGTGCGTTTCTATAGCAAATCTCGAATACCGTAAATCGTAGATTAAACGCCCATGGCCTTAGGCAGTTAATTTGGCAAAAATAGGGTGGTTGGCTTTAAATCAAGCATTATCAATTTTCTAACCTTTCTGGACATCTATTACAGAAAATACGAAACTTTTGAACGATCTCTGAAAGACCAATCTTTACATCCTTTTAATTGCTGTGAGGAAGGGAGGAGGCTTAGGTGAGAGATGCCCAGGCTTTGTGCAGGTGCTAGGAGCTAAAGGAAGAGTCCACTATTACTACAGGTAGGGAGAAGGGGCCAGTAAACATAGCAAGCAGTAATATCTTCATATCATATAACTTTTAGGTAATTTTTTGTAGCAAACGACAATTTGAGGGGTGATCTTTAACCCCACTATTTCATGATTTTGACTTTACAGCATTTTAGGGGGTGGGCTTTAGCTTCAACTGGGCTTTTAATATAAGATTTACGGTACTTAGGCTCAAAATAGATTTGTATTCCAGTTCTGTCCAGAACCTTCGCCATGTCATTGTAATGCTTCAATATTAACTTCTGTGTTAATTTTTCCTTCAACTTTGATTAGTAGTGGCAATTAAAACATTTTTGTTTTAGAGAAACCGGGTAACAGTTTATTACAGTTGGGCCAAAAAAAAAAAAAATGTTTTGGTTTGCGTTACCTGACCGACCCTAAAGTTTTTCCGTTCATGGAAAAAAAAATTACCCTCCCTATTTTGACGGTTTATCCTACAATACAAAAATGGTTCAAATGCTTCCTGGAAAAGGAAAACATTGCTCTGTGAACATGAATGTATCTTTATTGCATAAAAAATATTACATTACAATTTTTGAAGTAAAGACTTCGATTAAATAGTCACAAAAAAAAGTGTAAAAAAAAACATTTTCCAACTGACTGACCGACCGACCCACCCTTTATTTTTTTTAACTGCGCAACACAAACCAAACAATTTTTTTTTGTTTGGCCTTGGCAAGACCCCAAAAATGTTCCAAAAAAATTAAAAGGCGTTAAAAAAATTACTGAAGGTTTCTTCCTTAGTAGAACAAAATAAACGTTATAAAGGTGCAACCCTCTCGAATTTGAAGCCAGTAGCAGTCGCCATTAGACCTTACAAAGCACTCACCATTTCACAATTTCTACTCGCCACATACCAACGACATCTTGCACGATGCATGGTTTTTCTAATTCATGCATTTACGAAATTGTAAAATTCTTTTTAACCCCAGTATTAATGAAGATAAAGCAGTTACGTAGCCCTTATAAATCTGAGCATAACACCGCAAACCATTCGTCTCTAACTTGTACGGTTCACGAGATATCGCTCTTTGCCATTTCTATTCTATGTTGCTAGTCGCCATTTTGGCGAGTAAGGCTAAATTTCAGGTCGCCAACTACTGATTTCCATTCGCCAAATGGCAAGTGGTGACCGACATTAGAGAGGGTTGTAAAGGTGAGTGTGCGCCTCTTTCAGTCAATACCGCAAAAACTGACGGAACAGCAAACTCTTTAGGCCTAAGCATTTACAAACTAGTTTGCTTTAAAATTATTACTGTCTTTCAAAACTCTGCTGCAACTGCACCATCAAAACAATTCATTTATCAGTGACGATTCTTTAAAAAATGTGTTTCTGTGAGTCCCTTCAGCTAAGGCCTAAGAAAAAGTCTTGGTTCCTGTCACATCGCGAAAAAAAATTGGGTCGGTAGGTCGAAATACCTATATACGTATCTTTACTTTTTTTAATACATTGAATTTGTGCATAAACCCACAGCAGTTTACATCAACTTATGAGTTGCCCTAAAAATTATAAATCGTTAATTTTTTTTTTTTTTGCAGCGTTAACTGAAAACCTTTCCCTGCGGTCCTTTGTTGTTTCTCTTTGTGCTTTAATATGGATTAATGATTTAATACGAATACAGACGAATATGAATGAAAAACATTTACGATCACCGAAATGTGAAAAAGCCCAATTTTACCTGGTGGGAAGGTCAAATTGATTTCTATTGCCTAAGGAAAATATACACTACCTGTAAATTTATTTGCATTCAGTTCCTGAGTGTTCGTTACCCAGGAAGAATCAAAACTCTCTAGATACTCCCAGCTCAGACACCCACCTGCGCATGCGCGGGTCCAGCATGCGCAGGCTCTCCATAAATGGTGTTACAGCGAAAGCCAGCCTTCTACTTTTATTGGTTATTATTGGGTATTTATAGGTAGTGTATATTTTCCATAGGCAATAGAAACCCCCCCCCCCCCCAGGTGAAATTGGGCTTTCTACTTGCCGGTTAGAAAATATCCACTTCCTGTAAATTTATTTGCATTTACAGTTGACCTCGTCAATATAGGTGGCTGGCACCATCATGGCGGGGGCCCCAAGGATGTGAGGTGGGTCCCCTGTGACAGTTGTTGTGGATTGGTTGCAGGCGAAACTTTCTCTGACCACGAACAACTTCAGTGAGCAAGGCAGTTGGAGTGGGGAGGGAACTCCATTACCAAAGCGAATTGGTGAAGAAGTTCAGCAAGTTTCCAGATTCCAGCATTGCCAGGACGGGGGGGGGGGGGGGGGAAGATTTGGTCTTACGTTAAAAGGGGATACTTGTCTTGGTGTGCGATCCTTGATTTTATTGCATCATTATGATTGGTGGGTGGCAGGATGGATTTCTTGAAGTCCAGGATTGAGTTGGAGATTCAGAGGGTGAGAAGTTGGATAACGACACAAGTGGTGTTGACTGCATGTGAGTGAGTTAGGAGGGTTAGGATTGAGTCTAGACCCCTCAGTCGCCGCCGAAGCCGCCGCCGGTAATATGTCAGCCGCATATTCGCCCAATTTCTGTTCAGCTAGCTGTTAATCAGCCGCCGCCATAAATTATACTGGCTAGCCGTACTGTCATTTTTAATTGGTGTACATTTCAAAGTCAGTTGTAATTTGGAATGGGTTTCATTTTTGGTGAACAGGGTCAATGATGTCTTGAATCTTCTAAATCTGAAACTAAAGTAAAAACTTTGCACTGGCCATCCGTGGATTGTGCGAGCAATATTTTAGGTCGGAGCAAACATCGGTATCCTGCGGCTTGATCTGGTCACGTGACTACAATTCCTTGCTATAGCAGACGCACAGTGTACCCTGATGCTAGAATTTGAAACCAGAGTATCCCTCACACGATACGAAACAACCACTTTAATGTTACTTATAGCCATATAAATGGCGTCGATCCACGCTTCGTAGTTAGATTTTTTTCTGAAATTTGTCCAAGAATTTATAGGGTTTGTCTGATCGAACTTTGACACCATGAACAGTTTACAGAGCAACTTGTCGCATATTTAAGGAGGGAAAAAATAAAGTTACAGCAATAACAATAGGCCTATTCTAAGCATAATTTAATTATCTTTCTCGTCCATGTATGTGCGTTATCTAAGTTAACATATCGAGTAAACAAATGACGCTCAAACTCAAAAAATGTCAATACTCATCACATCAGTATTGCAAATTTTCGATAGGCATTACCCGAAAATAAACATTTTTCAGTCTTATCTTCGTCAGGCAGCAAGAAACGTGCGAACTACAGTCTACATAATTGTATGCACTCTTCAGATGGATCGAATTCAAACTTGAAGCGTCTGTGGCCCTCTGTATTTAGGAAGCCCACAGACGCATCAAGTTTGAATCGTTCTTGATTGAATTCGATCCATCTGAAGAGTGCATACAATTATGCAGACTGTAGTTCGCATGTTTCTTGCTGCCTGACGAAGATAGGACTGAAAATATTTATTTTCGGGTAATGCCTATCGAAAATTCGCAATACTGATGTGATGAGTATTGACATTTTTGAGTTTGAGCGTCATTTGTTTACTCAATATTTCTATAACTCAATGTAAAATGGTCAGATTCTTTGCCGGAGTTAACATAGTTATCAAGTTGCAGCACCCCTAGAGCATCACGAAACCGATGTACACTAACTAATTGCAATTGTTGTGCCCAGTTCATTCAAAACGTTCCTCACCACGCTTGTATTTCATCTACATCTTTCAAACGAACGATTTGTTTGTTTGCTCGTTTGTACATCTACTCCTCCAGAAGTAAAGCACCGACAAAGGTTAGAGCTGCACTAGAGTGAAAGACGGTAAAGCGAGAACAGCATTAAAGAGCTTAGTCTACGTGGAAATCTCGCGGTTTACTCCCACAATCCACGAACCTCCGTTGCTTGGGAAACGCGAATGTTTGACAACCTTTTAAATAAAAGTCTGTTTTTCCTGTGCATCCAACCAGTTAAAGCAAAACCAATTTCAAGATAGTTATGTAGCACGATGCAAAATATGACGTCTTTCAAGTTATCTTTTTTTTGCAACTAACTTTTTTCAACCAAGTTTGCCTGAACAGTAAATTTTCCTTATCGAACTTTGACATCATGAGCAATTTTCAGAGCCATTTTCGTGTATTTGAGAGTAAAAAAAATCAAGTTGCAGTAATGAAAATAGGTCTATCCGAAGAGTAATTTTATTATTTTTCATTTGGCACAACTTTCATCTTTGTATAGGTGCTTTAGTTCAAAAGAAGGAGACGTACACACAAGTACATCATACATTTTTAAGGATGTAGAATTCGGATTTACAGTTTAACTCAAGTTCGAAGTAAACTAAGAAATGTGTTTAATTTTAACGTTCCATATAATTGTGTTATTTGCATTTGTTTCCTTTATATAACCTATATAACCTATAATTCGCAGTATATTTCATTTGTTGTGTTAAAAAGTGGGTTTACATACTTAAAACTTAATATGGCATAAAACTGCATGCATAATAAATGCATTAGCTTTAAAAAGTTTTATATTGCTCTTATTTTAATGTAGGAAATGCCAAAATTTGTGTGGGCTGAGCCGATAGCCGCCGAAATTGTCTCAAGCCAATAGCGGCCGAAAATAGCCGGCTAAGATCAGCTATCCGAAAAAAGGCCGAATATTTTCATTAGCCAGTCGAATTACTTAAAATTGAACGGCTGAGGGGACTAATCGAGTCCATGGTCTTCCTGGTGGTACGTTAGTCCACTAAGGTGTGTGGTGTGAGGTAATAGAATTGCTATTGGAGCAGAATTCCGATTCAGAAGGAAAGAAGTGAATTGAAAACAAGTCACGGAAGTCTAGTTCCCAAAGGTGAGCAGGAGGGTGAATGGTTTTCAGAGCGTGCATACTGAAGTTCGAATTTTTGTTCGGATGAAGGTTTTCCGAATACGGAGCAGATCATGTCAGTTTCAGCAGGTCGGTTTTGAGCGTGATGGCGAGCATTGAGACGAGCGCAATATGTCAAGTTGCAAAAGTTCGGACCGCAGAGAGGTGTGAGGGGGTAAGAGTCTATGCTGAGAGCAGAGTTGAATTGGTTCAGATGTTCAGGAATGAGTTCGAATGTTTAACGAACAGAATTCATTACTTGTGGTGGAAGTAGCGGGTGTAGCATCTGGAAGAGGTTGCTACACAGGTTGAAAGGGGCTGCGAGCAACTGATGTCGAATTGAAGAACTTGTCCCATTGCCTCTAATTGCCAAACTAGACACGAAGTGGAATTTGACTGCAGTCGTCGATCGGCCCTCTAGTGAATAACTTAGAGATCAGTGGTCGGCAGCACGTGCGCGAAGATTTAAAGTGCAACATGGAGTAAGCGCACATCGAACGAACTTTCTCTGCTGTGGTGTGGTCTTCTGAAGAAGAGGAACGGTGTTATCTTCCTCGAAAATTTAAGTGGACTGTTGTAGAAACATTCTTGGAGGTGATATTAGTGTATTCATATAATTTATTAGGACTGAAGTGTGGGTTATTGTGGAAAAACTTAAATTTTGGGGTAGTTAAAATTAGTTTCTATCGTCTTACGAAAATTTATACTACCTGTAAATTTAACTGCATTCAGTTCCTGAGTGCTCTTTAGTTGCTTGAGGTTTTTTCGCTCTCCAGATACGACCAGTGCGCAACCCTACTGCGCATGCGTCAATGCGCAGCCCTCCTATAAAACGTGACCGGCGCGACGGATGGCCATCGCTTTCCTCTCGATATATCAACCATGATGGTGGCTCAAGAGGGGAGGTAGGGTGGGTATTACAGGTAGTATACATTTTCGTAAGACGATAGAAACTAATTTTAACCCCCCCCCAAAATTTAAGTTTCTAGTCGTCGGTAGAAAATTTCTACTACCTGTAAATTTAATTGCATTTACAGTTGACCTCGTCAATATAGGTGGCGGGCACCATCATGGCGAGTTACCCCGGGTTGCGTACTGGTTCCCCCAAAAGTTAAACGAAAACTTTGCACTTTATTAAGATAAAACCAGGAACCGTCATATTGGATCTGTTTCGTAAAATGTGGTGGCCCTGAAAAGGGCCGTTTGTTTGACGGGTCTAGCATCCGTTTGCAGGGTCTTCGACTTGCTTCCGTCTTTGGTGGTCTTCGTTTCTGTTGCAAAGTGCTTAAGGGGGGTTGACTACACTTCTGGCAGTTACAATGGAGCCAAGGCGGTGTAGATCTCCTTCCTGTCTTGTCATGTCACGGAAGTAGTGGCTGGTGAAGACAGTTTGGCTTCTCCAAGAAGTGGCTTGAAGGATTTCAGCGATGGAGACATGGTTGTGAAAAGCCCAGGAGGTTGAAAGTGCCCTTAGTTCGTGTGCAGTAACTTGGATGTTGTTGTCGGTGCAACTGATGCTTTCATCTTCGTAGGCTCTAGTGATTACCGTTTTGATCCAGTTGGATATCATGGCGGGTGAATGTTACTTTGGTCCCTTTGGTGAAGGGTAGGAATAATTGTAGACGACCACGTCGGCATTCAGGGTCCGCTGTTCATTTGATGTAATATCGGAGTGCTCGGACGGGACAAAGTGTTCTTTCCGGTTCTTCGTTGTAGATGTTTGTTAATGCTGGAATGATTATCGGTTGGGAGGATTCGGAAGGTTTTTGAGTTTTGGCACGGAAGTCAGGTCGCGGTCTGAGATGGATAAACCTGGAGTTGTCAAAGAAGAAGCAGTAGGCTGGGTCGTTCGAGAGAGCCTGCATTTCGCTAGTGCGTAGACTTGCTGCAAGAGATGTGAGGAATACAGTTTTCCGGGTTAAGTGATTAATTGTAGAAAAAACACATCGTGTGATTGAAAACAATCGAAAGTAGTACTGTAATTTCTTTCATTACGTGTAAAGACCAAGTAGGTTACATCGTTTTCCAAGTTTGTGCCCCCCCCCCCTCCAAAAAAAACGTACATCTCTGTGGAGAGCACCAAACATTATCAATCGGGTATCCTCGCCATTAAAAGTGAGGGATTTAATGTGTTTGTTTTCTACTCTTCAAGCAAAGAAGCTTAAAACGTAAAAGTGGGGGAATCCTTAGTGGGGGAATCTTTGAACGGGTTCGTCGGTCCATGGCGCAGCGGCTTCGGAACTGCATCGAGGCAGAGGGGGGTCATTTTGAGCACCTACTATGATAAAACGCTTACGTTTAGTTTGTTTTCCGTCGTATTTATCTTTTTGAGTTGCTTATCACAGAATGTTCTGGAGAGGTCTTTTGCGGATGCGTATTGCAGTTAATTGCAGCAGAGCCGCAAATGCAATGATACTCAGTAAAACTTTGAGTAACTATCTTCTGTTTACTTAATGATGTTTCATTTCTCGATTGTTTTCAATCACACAGTAATGTGACACGATGTGTTTTTTCTGGTATGTACAATTTGTTTCATTAAAGTAAAAGACCAAAGCAGTTACTCCTCTCTTCCCCCACAAGAAAATTACCTCTCCCTCTGATAAGTTGTGCGACCCAATACTGTATTATGAAGTACTGAAATACCAGGTATGATATGGCACATATCCTGAGTTTGGAATGGAAACGGTGAATCATTACGGTATTTAAGAACTGTTTACCCCCCGGGGGGGGGGGGCCCCCTGTAACTAAAGACTGGTGCATTTCCGGACCCATGTTTATAGGACTTTGAAAATTCCATAACGGCTTCTACTCTGAAAGTTCGTCATTCTTGATAATTGATTGTTGAAAACAGATTGTAGGACTTTCTTCTTATCTTTGATCACACAGCGGACCCTCAAAATATTTGACACCAATTTCCGAACACCCTGTATAGTTTGTTAGTTGAATTTCGTAGAGCCTTGCTGGCGATTCTGGTAGCCTGTTCTTCAAAAATTCCAGCCTCTTTGATGAGTTTGATGATAGATAGTAGCCACCCGTGCAGATGTAAGGTCTTGGAGTTCGGGTGGAATTTGGTTCCTTTCTGTTGTGAAAGGAGGTCTGGGCAGTGTGGAAGTTTCCTTGGGAGATCTATGAGGAGGTTCAGAAGTTGAGGGAACCACGGGGCTGCAGGCCAGTTCGGTGCAATCAGTAGGAAGGTCCCAGGAGTCTGTTCGATCTTCGTGAGAATGGTTGGGAGAAGTTTGAAGGGTGGGAAGAGGTAGGCATAAAGGTTCTTCCACGGGAAGGCTAGAGCGTCGACGGCGCAGGCTTTGTTGTCCGGAATCGGGCTGATAAACTGGGGAAGTTTGGCATTGTGCCTCGTGGCGAACAGGTCGATCATGGGTTTCCCCCAGATGTTGAAGAGATATTCGCAAATTGATGTCTTTAGGGTCCATTCCCCTGAAGGTGGCTTGTTGCGAGATAGGGCATCCGCAATAACATTCCGGTTTCCTGGAATATTGAGAGATTGAATGGATGTGTTGAGTTCCTCGCAAAGTTGGAAGATGGCAGAGGTGATCTGGTGTAGGGTTCGAGAACGAGTTCCGCCTTCCTTGCGAATGTAGGCAACAGCGGTTGTGCCGTCTGCCTGAACTTGGACTATTTTGTTTGCTACAAGGTGCCGAAAATGGTCGAGGGCGTTGTAGATGGCTTTCATTTCGAGAATGTTGATGTGATCCGAAGTGTTTGGGGGCCAGATGCCGGCAATCTCGTGATCCAGGAGGTGGGCACCCCATCCTGTTAAGGAGGCATCCGTGAGAAGCAGGAGGTCTGGGGTGGGTTCGTGGAGGGGTACGGTTTTGGCTAGGTTGGCTTCGTTCATCCACCAATGTAGGCATTCCCATGGGAACTCTTCGTTTGTTGGTAGGGTTGTCCTGGATGTCGGGTGACAGGTGTCTCAGTGGTCGATTCGGTAATGGTGGAAGGGGCGAGTCATCCACCTGCCGTACGGGAGGAGGTTTGCCATGGAATCGAGTTTTCCGATGAAGGAGTTCAGAGTTCTGAGAGAGTGGGATGGTGACGTCAGTAGTTCCCGTCCGTGTAAAAGTAGGTCGGTTTTCCGTTCTGATGAGGGAGTGACAGTGCTTTTGATTAAGTCGAAATCTACTCCTAGGAAGGTGAATTGTTGGGAAGGTGTTAGTCTTGACTTCTTCCAGTTGATCCCCAATCCAAGGCTGTGCAGGAATCGGATTGTGAACATCCTGTTTCGAATGAGTTGTTGGGGATTTGGGTTGTTGAGGAGCCAGTCGTCTAGGAAGGCGTTGGCAGTGATTTGGTGGCGATGGAGGTGGCCGAGAACGGGTTTCAGGACGGATGTGAAGATTCGGGGAGCGGCATTTAGTCCAAATGGTAGAGTTTGGAATTCGTAAACTGTTTCTTGATAGAGAAAACGAAAGTAGTGAAGAGATGCCGGGTGAAGTGGGACGTGAAGGTAGGCATCCTCCAGGTCTATTGAGATGGTCCAATCCATGCTCCTTAGGGAGAGTCGGATGGTTTCGCGAGTTTCCATTTTGAAGTGGCTGTTGTGCATGAATTGATTCAGTGGCTTTAGGTTGAAGATCATTCTGTTTCCGCCCGACTTCTTTGGTCTGAGGAAGATGGAGCTGTAAAAAGCCAGGTTTGGAGAGATCTGGGCAGATGCGAATGGCATCCTTTGCGAGAAGGGTATCAATTTCTGAAGTGAGGGTATCTGAAGGTTTTGTTGCGAATTCCCAGGGAGGAGAAGTTCGAAGGCGGGGATTGTTTGTGAATGAAGGATGAAAGCCATGAGAGATTATGGATAGGACTGTGGTGTCGGACGTGATGTGTTCCCAGGTTTGTTTGAAGAACCGGAGTCGACCGCCTACGGGTCTGTGGTGGGTGTAGTCATTGGCGTCGATGGGATTTGCTTCTGGAAGAAGATGCGGAATATCTGCTGCGATTGTCAGGTGTGGAGCCCCGTTGTATCCTTTTGTTGGTTTGGTTGTTTCTGCGTTTAAAGGATTGGTTGCTGTTACGAAAGGAGTGCGAGTTGTCGCAGGAAGGTTTGGGCCGAGTTTTGGCTGACTGTTGTGGAGGAGGGGCGGCCGTGTCTAGGCTGTGTTGAGCTTTCCGAAAGGGGAGGCTAGTAGTTGGTTTAGGTTTTCGAGAAATGTCCAGATGAGGTGCCAAAGTTGGGACTAATCCTCTGAAGAGTGTCTCAGTTTCGTGAAGAGGAAGGCTGCGGAGGACATGCTTGGTTGAGGTGTTCAAGTTAGTTGTGGTGCCAAGAGCGATGTCCCGTAGAAGTAAGGTAGAGTTAAATAGAGACCTGGTGAACCAGTTGAAACTGAAAGGTGGCGAAGGACATTTTCTTGAACAGTTCAGAGATCAGCAGATGGAGGTGTTTGATGTCACGTTCGCTGGATTCAACTGCGAGTCTCTCGCATAAAGCGTTAATGGCAGTGGCAAGGACGTCAGCTTGCGAGGCGGCACGAAGGCCAAGGCGAAGGGTTGTCGTTTTCTTTAAGAACAGCAGTGGGAATTTCGGCACGTTTTGGGATGAACACGGCGGTTCCGAAATCCATCTTAGCTTCGGTTGCAAGGAATTAAGATTGATGATAGGTTTCAAACAGCCTTGGGTTTGCAGCGCCATCGCCGGAGGATTGGAAAAACCATGATTCACGGCCAGGGCGAGGAGGTGGTGGTTCTTTGTCTAATTGCAAGGGTTCTCCTTTGCCTAATAAGGATCCGCCATTCCTGAGTAAGGTGGTAAGAAGTGTAGTGGATTGGCCGATTCGGACACGTTGTTTGGTGTTTCTTTCCCTGAGTCCAAAGCCAAAACCTGTTGTTAGTCCTCGGTTTACCGTAGAAGCAGGGGTCGGGTCAGGCTTACAGAGGTAGTTGTCCGGGATGATGGCTTCCACAGCTTTGAGAAGGTCAAAAATCGGTATGGTTGAGGAATCAGTGTCGCCTTGAAGGGAGTTGTCATATGGGTCGAGTGGTTGATGCTCGAAGCTTACTTGTGGTTGATTGCGGTGGTGTGCGGCAAGTACAGTCGCTGAGTCAAGGCCGTCATCAGGACGCAGGACAGCATTGAGCAGGCTCTGAAGGTCGAGTGAAGAGGAAATGCGTCTTTTCTTACTTGATAAGGGTGAAGTAGGGACGGGTGATTTCCGCTTTTGAGAGCCCTTGTCAGAGGATGTAATCCAGTCACGAACATAAGCTTTATGCGTGGAGGGAGCGGGGTTGGATCCAGTCTTGTATGAAAATTCTTTTTTGGCACGGTGTAAGAGGCGATGTACTTCATCTGGGGAAAGTACATCTTGACGATGACTAGGTTGACGTGAGGCAACAGATGAGAGATCCAAAGGTCTGTGGTCATGTAGTGAGGGTTCAGGGGAAGAAGACAATGATGATTGTACACGTTGGCCACATGGAACGGGGGAAGCAGTAGAGACGAGTGGAGCAGCAGACGTTGATGGTTGTGTGGGTGATGGTAAAACAACGATGCTGGGGTCTACGGGGGCAGGGCTAGCCGGAGGCGATGGGCAAGGTCGAACAGGAGGGCCCATTATGTTCGGCGAAAGCTTGTCCGTTCGGCGAAGGTCGTGTGTGCGTGCGGCGAAAGCTTTGTGCGTGCGGCGAAAGCTTTGTGCGTGCGGCGAAAGCTTGTCCGTGCGGCGAAAGCTTGTCCGTGCGGCGAAAGCTTGTCCGTGCGGCGAAAGCTTGTCCGT
>JAHWFP010215572.1:0-16655 GCA_023313725.1 Lithobius niger
TTCACTCAAGACTGGTAAGGATTCTATTTCCTAGAAATGCAATACAGAAACTGGGTCAACAGTATCAGTCGTTTCATTCTTCAAAGGCATAAGTGACAAACTGTCAGCGTTGTGGGGCATCTGATGTAAATCAAATTGGTAGCCAATCAGAAATAGAGCCCAGCACTGAACACATGAAACTGCCTTAACTGGAATGCCTAATTTGTTACCAAATTTGTGGCCTCCTTGTCGGTTTGAAGGATGAAACGTCTTGTGTACAAAAAAATTGATGGTATTCTGTCATACCAAAGACAAGCATACAACGACAAGCATTCTTTCATGCCCAGCAAGTGCCTCTTGATCAAATTGAGCATACCGCTGTTCGGCTTAGCTCAGACTTGGAAATGCAAAAGCAGTATCTTTCCCAAACGGCATAACATGAATTTTAAGCGGATCTCTTACCTCAAGGAGACCCGTCACAAATTTATTTGATAGGGAGGTTGCATGGCACCGTAATGTACGGAAACATAAGCTTTTAAGAAAGGCATTTGTAGCCTTAGCCATGGCACCTGAACATTCTTTGGTTCAGCACCAGTGGTGGTTGAAACTAAGAAGTCTATTTAGTGACTCAGTATAGAAGCTAGATGACGTGCACATTTTCTGTGCTCGTTAATGTTAGACGGCTCTGGTGCAATTCAAGCATCCACTACTTCTGGAACATTGGTATGCCATTCTTATTAATTTGGAAACCAAGAAATTTAAGTTGTGTGTGGTTCAAGTGCTAGACTCACACATCGCCTCCCTGCAGGGAGGACAAAATATTGCACAACGTAGCATCGTGCTCCATGCCCTTCCTGGTGACTCGTCATAGAAAGGATGAGCCTTGGGAATTTTATGGACAAGCTCGTTTATATGTGTGTGGAAAAATTCCATGGGCACTAGCTAATTCCAGATAAACCCTCTGCCAGTCGAACAGACCTCAGCAAGAGACCTTGTCACAGCTCGCCAGCTCATTAAACAAATCTTTCGTTTGAGGCACGGGAAAGTATTTGAAAATCAGTTCAGGGTTTACCGTAACTCCTACTACGTGCACGTCACCGTTGAACTTGAGTACAAGCACAATGGGTTAGAAAAAGTTTGAGTATTGAGAAATTGTCATGAGTATGACACAATAAACTGCTGAAATTATAATTTGTGGGTCTAAATGTAGCATCTAAGTCAGTCTAAATTGCTTTGGCCAACAATTCGCGAAGTGTCTTACTCAATTGGATTAAGCAATAGCTTGACGAAAGTGCTTGGCATTTGATATTACGAATTCAAACACCCTAAGATCATGGTAGAACGACCTTATAAATGACTTTTGGGCTTTTAATTGCTAAGTAAAAAAAAATGCATGCTACAAATTTGTACCAAAAAACGTGATATCTCCTTAAAACCAAACTTGTTATGGATTCCCCATCAATGTTTCGTCAAAATTAATCCCACTAACTATAAACGTCTTCAAACTTCAAGAGTTCGGACGTCAAATAATGTACTTGCATACTGCAGAGTAAAGAATTTTCAAGTTTTTTAACCTTCAAATTAGGCTGCATTATTCCCAGGGATTAACTTGATGAATGAGCTTTGCTGTCGATATCAGGATTTCAACCGGCAAATTTTGGTGAGATCTTAACAATTTTTGTGTTGGTATGGGAGGGGGAGGGGGAGTTATACCAAACCATTGGGTTGAGAATTTCCGTAGGTGAGCTCAAGCCTTAGTCGTTTAACATTTAACTGTACGGTTGGAAACCAGGATGCAGAAATGGTCTGGTATTAAAAGTAAAGAGAGAGTACCTTATAGGTAGTAAATTAGTATCAGCTTATGGATATACCACTCAACATCGGGAGGTGTAATGTTAAATGTCAGAAGTACACATTGACGGCTGGAATCAGGTAGATTGATTACAGAATCTTGAACGGTGTAACATTAAACTAATGAATATAAACAATCAAGGTAAATACAATATTACATCTAATCCAATAGCGACAAACGTTTAGGATATTGCCTGATCGAAAATCATACCCACTTTTCTAAGAATGTAGTGTAAACGCCACTCTTTTGGTCACCATGTTGACAGGAATTTCTCCAAAGAATTCTTTTTTAAACTAATCAAGGGTCTATTGAGTTTTTCCAGTTGCCCAAATTCAATCAATCAATCAATCATTTTATTAAATTGTCAATTACCAGAGGTGTAGACAATTGTAAGGATAAATACAATATTATTTACTTCAATTCAATGTTCACTGAACCTAGGAAGAACATCATCAGAGTTTGAGGAAATGAATAACAATATTAAGCCATTTTTTTTTTATCACTAACAGGATTGCATAAACGTTTCTTCAACTGCATGTCTCTATGAGTACAGTGGCACTGAAGGTAAGGAATACACTTTCTCTCTGATTGGAAGAAGGCCTGAGTTTTTAAAGTGGTAAAACGCGATAATGAAATTGTATTATGTTGGATTACTTCGACAAAAAATTGGTTATTCTAAGAAGGCACTGATGTTTTGATTTTTATTCTTTTTTTTTTTAAGTTGACTCTTTAACCATTAGTAAGATGTATGCTTTAGTTGGAATTCCTTAACGATTCAGGATTCCAACCCTACCACTGTGAGTGTGAATAGCAACGAATTCGTCGAAATGGTAATAATTTCTGTAATATTGATCGATTTACAGCAAATTCGAGCTCAGCAATACTTTAGGGGTTTTCAAATTAGTGTCAAATATCCTTCCAATCCGATTTTTCGTTTGACTCCACCCAGACTACACAAGTACAGCTAATCAACCAACATTTTTCAATCTGTTTTCTGTTACACGCAAAGCCTCGCTCCGGCAATTGTTAAAAAAAATATTCGTATAGTCTATTCACTAACCAAGTTTTGTTAAGTCTGCGTAAATCTGAGTTATTTCATATTTTCTCTACCCAGCCGCCTTAGGAAACAAACATCGCAAACATTTCACTGGTATCTGCGTCTTGATGTGATCATACACGCTACATGTCATCAAAAAAAGAAATAAAAGAAATAAATAAAATAAATAAAATAAAAAAAAAGGTAAAGTAATAAAAGAAAATCACGACAAATTTCCTTCCTAAAATTTCCTTGATGTGAAGCGCCATTAATAATCAAGCAGGTGTCGTCACAAGCGTCGTTGGTGCTGCGACAACACGCAACAGGAGACACATCTTGATTACAAAGTACTTGTTGATTTTTGCGGTCCGGAGTGACAATGAATCTGCGGACAGTAAAAGAAAAGACGGAATTATTATTAGTTTTATTTCATTTTTATTATTATTATTATTTTTTTTTGTGTTATTAAAAAAAAATGACTACAACAACGAGCCCTTCAGGCGGCGCCACCTCACCCTTTTGTGCTCGGCGATATATAGTCCAGGTTTTCTATTCAGTGAGCTCTCTATAGTACACCGACACAGGCTGGAGCGAACACAAAGATGGCTTCTCATTATCACTAAAGTACCAATTCGCCACAAAGGAAGAAGCATAAATAAACTCTAACCCAATTACACGGCCTTCTGTGGGCCTGCTATTCTACCCTCGTCCCCCTCCCCCTGGTATTCCTTGCTAATGAGCTTCAAGCTAATAAATTGCAAAGCCGAAAAGACACAACCTAATACCGCAGCGAATACGAGTGCGGAATGAATGAATGTTGAATAGCTCAATGGTTGAACACACCTTAGAACTAACTTGTCTACCGACTGGAAGGATAAATTTGATGAGACGCGACAGGAAAAGGATCGTCAACCTTTTTGTAAGTCGGTGTTGAGGATTTATGTTTTAAGAGGCAGTGTTGATGTGGGTTTAGTGGCTGTAATGTCACCGCTTTTAGAAAGATAAAAAAGTTGTGCTCGATTTTGAAATGGGTCGAAGGTGATTTGGTGGATAAGTTTTTTTTTTTTAAGTTCGAGGTTTTGAAACGGAATGACTGTGAAACTGAAGCCTTTTAATACGATTTTTAACCATATTCACTGGATATGTCATTTATATCAATAAAGCCATTACCAGAACTGGATAGATTGTGTACATTCTAGTCTACCATATTCGAATGTTGACAATTTTGATAACGTACTTTAATTCGCAGAACGAAGCAGAGCCACACTTAACTGGCTATGGATTTTATGTGGAGCACTGCCCAGTGGAGCATTGGGCAGAAATCGTATAGCTATAGAAACTGTACGTGTTATAGCGTCTCTCGCTCAGCCGAGAAATTGTGCTCTTCTGAGCTTTACTAAAGGCTTAGTTATATAATATAATTAGTATTAAAAAACGCTTAAGCGTATAAAATACGGATGTAAGCCTTAAAAAACTTAAAGACCTAAAGGAACAATTATTAGAAAAAGCCATGTAAGCCATCAGCGTCGCACTAATACGTGTAAAAGTCTTTTTCTAATATCTGTTCCTTTGTGGCTTTAAGTTTTTTAAGGCTTACATCCGTATTTTATACGCTTAAGGGTTTTTTAATACTGAGATCCATTACTATTTTTTCTCGTTTCAGCAAGAATAATACAAAAAAGAATACTATAATCACCTTCAAATAACTGTTATTACAGAGCTTTTTAAATAATCAGTTTTAAGCTATAAAAATTAAATCCGTTCTTTGGTTCGATCTCTATAGGTGAGAGCAAAATTTCCCGAATAAGAAGAACAGCTATAATTGTAGTCACATTGAAGCATTCTCTATACCTATGTTGGCGGAGCGGAGCGAGCGTAGAGTAGCCTATAACGGACATCGAATTGCAAAATGTTGGTTGGTTAGTTGGTTGTAGTCTGGGTGGAGCCCCAACCAAAGTGCAGATTGCTATGAAATTTGCCACAAGATAGCCCCAAAAGTATTGCTGATCTCGAATTTGACGTAAATTTGATCAATCGATCCACGAAATTACAATTTTTCGAATTTATCGATCTAATACTCGCCATTGTAAATTTGGAATCCTGAATAGTTAACGAATTCCAACGAAGCTTACACTGTGCTGCTGGTAATCAAGTGAACTTTAAAAAAAAAATGCCAAAATAAATCATCGTAGCTTCCTTACAGCTAACAATCTTTTTTGACATAACTCAACGAAATAATACCAGATTCAACAGTTTTAGTGGACGAATGGTACTCAAACTGTCTTATTCATCAGGCTAAGCAAAAGAATTGTGTGATCTTAGGTGATTTCAATTTGCCATCTCTTATTTAGCCAACCTTATACGCATCCAAATCTAGTGATCAACGGTGACTAAGAACAATTTGTATGTTGGGATTAACACAAGTGGTTGATTTCCCAACTCGTGGTGCAAACACACTGGATCTGGTTTTGCTTAAAGATATTTCTATGGTGTCAATTTGCTCGTCCTTAGGAGGCTTTGGTACTAATGACCATGTGGTAATCGAATTTGAATTAACGTTGAAATCTCCAATCCCTGAAAAAACTTTTGTTAGATATAAGTATGATCGAATTAACCTTGAGTAACTTGCAAATTCTTTAAACTCCTGTGATTGGATCAATCCATCCATTTCTGTAGTGTGGCATAGGCTATATGATATTCTGGAGAATGTTCGACTGCAATGTCGAGTTGAGTGCTTGTCAAAAAAGTTTGCACCATCATGGATGAATAAGCATATTCTTGATTTAACCAAAAGGGAAAAAAAATGTGGAGTAAATGGCAAAAATACAACTCCTTGGAGTATAAACTGGAATACAGTCAGTTAAATAAGGAGGTTAAGGTCCAAATCTTTCATTTGTAAAAGAGAATATGAAAACAACCTTGCGGAATCAGCCAAGACGGATCCGAGACCGTTTTTCAGATACACTCCAAACTTTGTAATACTGGTGGGGCCAAAATTCGTGCCCTACAATCAAATAATGGTCTAGTTTGCTACGAAATGGTCGATATTTGTAATATCTTTTGTACACATTTTGTAAGCATTGCAAATGATGATGATGGTAGAACTCCACAGGTGACTCCACAAAAATGTGTATCCATTGATGAAGCAATGGTGAGACAAGCATTTGTTAAATTTAACGAAGGTTCAGCAGGGGGACCAAATCTTTTTCACGGGTTATTTGTTGAGCGTATCAAAGATGTGATCTCTCCTATCCTTGTAGTGTTATTTAACAGAAATCTAAGCGAAAATTATGTTTCAAGTGTATGGCGTAAAACATTCGTCACACCCATTTTTAAGGGAGGGAATAAGATGCTACCAATTAACTATAGACCTATCAGTTTAACTTGTCACTTTTCGAAACTTTTTGAATGCGTGCTCAACAACCATACTGTAAAGTATTTAGAAACCTATACTTTCTTTGAACCCACCCAACGCGGATTCAGACAAGGGTTATCGACAGTGACAAATTTACTGAGTTTTTATGATTTTGTTCTTAAGTGGATGGATAATCGACAGTCGATCAATATCATATACTTTGACCTAGAAAAAGCATACGATAAGGTTTGCAAGAACAAATTACGACTTAAGTGTGTTCAAGTTTGGATCATAGGCTATATTCTTGATTGGACTATGCAGTGGTTTAGTAATTGAAAGCGGATTGCTGTCATTCTGGAGGGACAGCAGTCGTCTTGGACCGCTTTATTGAGTGGTTTGCCCCAGGGTTCTGTGTTAGCACCCGTGTTATTCTCCATTTTCATTGCTGATTTTTGCTGTACCCCTGGAGTGATCCACTCGAAATTTGCGGACGACTCCAAGATGGCTGCGGTTGTTGATACTGGTATTGAATGGAAATGTTACCAACAAGCAGTGGATCAAACTATGGCTTGGAGTAACACTTGGCCAACTTCCCATTAATGTAAACAAGGTGAAGGTTCTGCATGTGGGGCGTGATAACCACAGATGTCAGTATTTTTTGAACGATGTGGAAATCTCTGAGGTCTCGGTAATGAGAAACTTGGGCATCTTCATTGACCCTTCGTTAAATTTCTCCCATCATGTTGAAATTTGTACAAAGAAAGCTGTAGCAATCTCGTTTATGATCGGTAAAACTATTGTTTCTAAATCACCCAAGGTCTTAATTCCCTTGTATAAGGCTCTAGTACGCCCTGGATTAGAGTATGGTGTACCATTTTGGAACCCCTTGTTCAAAAAGGACTCGCAAATCCTTGAAAACGTCCAGCGTCGTTATACGAAAAGGATTTTTGGGTTGCTTAATGTACCGTACGACCAACGTGTTCGTCAGCTCCAATTCACATCTTTAAAATGGAGGAGACAGCGTGGAAGTTTGATTTATATGTATTAGGTGTTACACGTGTTGCTGCCTAAACTTGTTAACTCTTTTTTTGTACTCAACAATTGTAATTATGGAACTAGGCGAAATTCCTTTAAATTGGTAATTGCTAACACCCAATCTGATGCTGTGAGGAACTCCTTCGCAGTTAGAAGCATCACGTTTTGGAATGGTTTACCACAGGACGTTGTGGATGCGCCCTCTCTGGTGTGTTTCAAGAATAGATTAGACAGATATGTTAGCGTGAAACAATGTACGATTTTGACTAAATTTTTGCTACATTGACCACTGTCTTTGGTGTCTTTGGACCCTTCACCATTGCCCTTCTCTTCTCTGATCGCTAACCTTTAACAATTGTTGTTATCCTTGAACAGTTGTTACTGTGATTGAGTTGTCTAATGTTCTTTGGTTATGTTTGCTGTTGTTATAGAAAAAAAATTAACCTTGTGTTTTTTTTTTTTTGTTTGTTTTTTGGGAGAACTTGTAAATATGATGTATCGGCACAATCATGAAACTGATACTGTCGACAAATGTTAAATTAAATAAATAAATAAATAACATATTTTGATTATAGCACTTTAACCACTAGAGGAAGGCAAGCATAAGGAAAAAAACAGTAGGATTCGTTAACGACTCACATTCGTTTCATGTAAAAAAGAAGGTTTGCATGAATTCAGGTAACATGGCAGCCAAAGGGGCGTTACCACTATCAACGGAAATCTCAAATATGAAAATCAAACAGCTGCTGGAGGAGGAAACTGCTCATATAAAACAACAGTATACATGGACTACGTGTTTATATCACAACACGGAACAATAATTTGGCTTCGTATAATAATTTTACGATTCCTGGATTGCTATAGAAACTGGACTCTCCATCCCGTGTTGCAAGAATGATTAAGCCTAACCTCGAACGCAATAGGCCTAATCTATATTTGTCGGTTACGACACTAAAACGGGTGATAACAATTAGACTTTAGAATTATTTAAATGCTACCTTCACACCCAAGCTAACAGTTCGTCTGACCTACAATTGTGATAATTCCAATTAAAAAAAAAAAAATTAGCGCTCACCGTTGCAGTACTCGCCAGAGGTGTGCGCTTCAACAATGTCGTAGGAGGCGGCGTAGGGAGCCGTGGATATTTTTAATCTTTTCATTATTGTGCAGTACTATCGATACTGATGATTGTTTAGCTTGCAGTTAAATGCTAGGTATAAGTTTAGAATTAAGCCATAGTAGAGTGTATGACTGCACAGGCCCTGTAGACTCTGAATAAATCTAATCCGTAAGCTGTAATGCTTTATTGTTAATATTTTAAATCTAAGAAAGATACTCTGCAATAAATATAAACAATGTAAGCATTATTAACGGTGGCACGTTATTTGCCAGCTTAACCACGGCGGCTACGTGGTACGGCGGCGATGGCGGAAAGAGGCTGCAAATAACGAAACGGAAACTAAATATGGGATCAAACGAAAGCATTTTAAAATTTATATGAAACGTAGCCTACATAATATGAAAAAAAAAACCTAAAATAAAGAAAATGCCAACCAAGAACTTTCGCTCAAATGTAGCCGAATAAACATTGCACCCAGCTTTTTAAGGACCATTAGCAAGTATTACAAAGCCATTATAATGGGAGTAAATACAAATTTAAAATAAATTTCTCTCCGCTCTGCCTACAATAGGCTCAAAGCCTGTTTCCTAGTTTTTAGCTTTAAAACTTGAGCATCAGTTCATTGGTTCGATCTCCAGGTGTAGTACAGCTGTTACGGGCCAGAATTTGGGCTAATCATGAACATCGAGCTAAAAGCCATAAAATTTGGTACACGAGTCAATTCTTAGCTTATAAACCGAGCTAGCGATGGATCCCTCGAGATACCCCCTACAGGCCCCTTCCTGTCCCACACCAGATTCACCAAGGTTATTGATCAACAAATTCTTGCTGATCGCGCTAAAACATGAATTGGTACATAACTCATTCTTAGCAGTACAAATGGAAGTAGACTTTGTTGATCATCATCCTCATGGAGAGGATACAGGGAAGCACCGGGGAGGGGGCGAATTGTATCTCATGTGGTTCCGTATGTAGTTCGATTTCTATTGCAGCAATGCACGTTCAGAAAGAATATGTTGGTCATTGTCGCTTCATGGGGGGGAATGCTGTGGGAGAGGCTGTGGTGGTATTTCATGGGGATCCATGGGGATCCATGACTGTGGGGGTATTTCATGGGGATTCAATTTATACTGCTTGGAATGACTGGTGTACCACAATGCATGCGTCCAGTACGATCAACAAGAATTTTTCAGGTATCAACCTCATGGAGCGGGAATAGGGGGAAGCACTGAGGGGCCTTGGAGGATTTCGCGGAAGTTCCATACCTACTTTCATTTGTACTGCTAACAATGACTTGTGCCCCAAATTTCATTCTTTTAGCACTACCTGCAAGAATTTATTGGTCAGGCCTCAAGGAATGGGCACAAGGGGGGCCGTTGTGGTGCCTTGCAGATTATCTCGAGGGGGTTTCATAGCTAGTTCATTTTGTACTAATATGAATGGTTTGTGTACCATATTTCATATATTTAGCTCGATCTGCACTAATTTGTTGGTCAAGCCGCTGGGAGGGAGGAGGGTAGACTGGGGGGGGGGGGAGGCTTGGGGATATTTCACGGGGGTTCCATGGCTGGTTCGATGTGTACTGCAAAGAATGACTTGTGTACCACAATTCAAGCATTTCGCCCAGTCTTCAATAATTTGTTGGTCTAGCATCCGTGAGGGGGCACAGGGAAATGCTTGGAGGCCCTTTGGCGAATTTCGTGGGGTGGGGGGGGGTCTTATGGTGTGTTCGATTTGTAATGATTAGAATGAATTGTTGTGTACCTTATTTCAGGCTTTTAGCTCGATTTGCAAAAAAATATTGGTCAAACTTCAGTAAGGGGGCACCGGGGGGAACGGGGGACCTTTGGGGGTATTTCTTGGGGATTCCATGGCTTGTTCGATTTGTACTACTAAGAATGATATGTGTACTAAATTTCAAGCTTTTAAAAGGATTTACAAGAATTTGTGTACTCCACTTCATGATTTTTGCCTAGTGCTCTTCAATAATAAATGCTCTGCCGACAAGAATACTGCAATCACATGAAAATCGCGTTCAAAAGGCCCTGGTCGATGATCGGTTCATTGGTTCGATCTCTAGGTCAGAGCAAAGAATTTGCAAGAATTTGTTGATCAAGCCTTAGGGAGTGGGCACAGGAGGGCACTGGGGCCCTTGGGAGGTATATCATGGGGATTACATAGCTGATTCGAATTATGCTGCTAAGAATGACTTGTGTACCAAATTTCGCGTTTATAGCTTGATCTGCCATAATTTGTTGCCCAAGCCTCAGTGAGGGGCACAGGGGGTTCTGGTCCCGCCGCCCCCCCCCCCCCCCCCCCCCCCGCGCGGCTGGCGTCCGGGAGAATTCATGAGGGATCCATGGCTGGTTCGATCTAGTATAGTGCTAAGAAAGACTTGTGTACCAAATTTCATGCTTTTAACCCTTTGCCAACCGGATAGCCAATACGGCGTAGTCGGTGAAAAAAACAGAGTCCAAATGCGCGCCCAAGCTACGTGAGGGGTCCCCGGGGCCCCCGAGCATAGCGGGCAAGCACAGCCCAGTGGTTAGCGTCGTCGTCTCCAAACCAACTGAATACCGGTTCGAATCCCACGACTGACAAAGTTACATATGGGAGTTAAAAAAAAAAATGAAACGGTAGGAATGTGAAAAAAAGCGGTTGTTAAAGGGTTAAAAGGATTTGGAAGAATTTGTGTACTTCACTTAATTATTTCTGCCCAGTGCTCTTCAATAATAAATGCTCTGCCGACAAAAATTCTGCAATCACATGAAAATCGCGTTCAAAAGGCTCTGGCCGACGTTAATACGAACATATTAAGCTAGAGAAATTGAAAATCGGTTGATTGGTTCGATCTAGGTCAGAGCAAAGTTTCTAGCCCATTTGGCTTTCCGTCACAAGAATATTGTAGTTACATTAAAATAGCACGCGGAAGGCTCTAGGCCTTGTTCATACCTACGTTTTAAGTCATAGAACTTGAAAATCGGTTAAGTGGTTCGATCTCCAGGTGAGGGCAAAGAGTCCCAACAACAACAACAAATGGCCATGCTGTGGGCGCCGAACGGTTCGATTGTTGTCATTAAAATTTGCAATGCAGTGAAATAGTTACGACACGACCCCAAATACCGAATTTCGTTGCTCTATGTAAATTATGGGTGAAACCATAGGAGTTCAAGGTTTGACGTTTAACATGGAAGTTCATGCTGAGGCTTATACATAAGGACCGCGGTCCTTGTTCTTACACTATACGGCAAAGTTTCACAGCTAAAGGTGAAACAAGTCACTGATGTGTATTGTTGTAAGCCGAAAAGCGGGATCCGAAGTAAAGATAGTCGACAATTGATTAAGTCGTTCGAGGAAAGTCATACTTTGCAACCTGAAGCGACGAAAAGAAGTACTGTCAATTAGAGTCGAGCTTGGAATGTCAACCACTAGATATCACCAGCATCCAGGCTTTCGATTCGCTCAAGAGAAAAGCGGGTACAGGTAGAAAGGGGGAGGGGGTAAGAGGGGGAGGGCTACTGTTCAATTGAACTACCTAACCAAATTCAACTGTCGTAAAGGGGGAAGGGTAGTAGAGGGATGGATAGGAGGACAGGAAGGGAGAGAAAAGGGAAAGGAGAGGATGAGTGGAAAGGAGGAGTATTACAGGAGACAAATTACCCGCCCTAATGAACGTCCAGGCAACACTGGGAAACAACCACGGGTGAAACAAAAACACGAATCGAAAAGCAGGAAAATTACCTGTCACGCCAAGTATTGGACGAACACCGTGAAACAAAACTCCTTGGTGAAACAAAACTCCGGCCGAAGCCGGGCATGACTGCTAGTCATACATTATAAAGCAAAATTTACCGTATTATTACAATTGATATTGTTTTATTTATTTTTTTAAATGTAATTAGGTAAAGTCTAAGTGGATACAACCGATCCCTTCTTAATCCTTTTGTGCTAGTGTCACAATAAATTGTATGTGTATATATATATATTTTTTTTTATATTTTCGCTGTAATACACAAGGACAAGGAAACAATGAAAACGGGTGAGCGGGTTAATACTTTTGCCATATGGGATGGCTTTGGCGTACCATGCAGTTCAGATTAGCTTGTTTTAATGTTTTGTATCTTTATCAGTTACGGTCTGCACAAACCAATACGGAAACAAACCCTTAAACCCGTTTACTGATTGCCATTGTTGCTTAATAATAATGTTTAAAACAATGTAAAACAATCAATCTGTTTGTTTAGAGCTTCCTAACCTCTGAACCACTTGACCAATTAGAAAAGGCCTTATGGAAAGGGCACATCGACAGAGCAATACCTGTAAAACGAGCAAAGAACCAGCTTCATAGGACAAATAGGTTGATCTGTAGAGAGAAACGTGTCGTGCCAACAAGAAGTACAAGAAGCCAAATTTGAAAATCACGATTCCAGCTCAAGTCCACATCTCCGATGTGACAAATCGAAAATTAATAAAAGTCGGTACTCATGTTCACCAAGTCCAACAAAGCTTGTATACTAAAATTGAGTGGAAAATGTTGAACACAGCAGAAAATTCAGCATCGAAATTTCGGCTTTAACATTTACTACCGCTCTTAGTAATAACCTTGCAAACAAAGAAAAATACTCTAATAGCCAGCATTACTGAAGCAATATTTCATTTGTTACTGATTTTTACTGGGCAAATCCGTTCACATTGTCGGCCATTCGCCCTTTTTCTTTGCTACCGTCTCAAGAATGAACCCGCTCGCCCTCTTTCATAGTTGCGCCTCTTCATTGTTTACTTAATTCTGGAGCCAGGTGTAATATGTTTCTTTTTTGTGTTTTTGTTTTTTTAGTTGTATTTTGTTTCTATAATCTTGTTGAGAGCGTACGACTGAGGGTCACGGCTCTTTAATAAAGAAAAAAAGAAAGAAAGAAAGCCAGGCGCAGGAAGCATTATATAAAATTGTTGTGCTCCTACGCGTTAGGGGGCTTCAATTGGCCCCGGTGAAGATGGAGCTGGTGGTTTTTTTCGCCCTCCATGACCAGACGCAAGGGTCCAGCGACAGTCACGGTCGGAGGAGAGGTTGTTTTGCAGACGCCAACAGTGAAGTACTTGGCGTGGCTTGGATGAGCGCTTGGAGTGGGATGCGCATATTCGAGGTTTGAAGGAGAACGTTTGTACCCCCTCCTCGATCCTTCGACACCTGGCCCAGGTAAGGGATCTGTGGCGTGGATCCCTTCTTGTGGTGTGCAGGTCTTTCATAAGATCATTTTTGGATTACCGCTTGCCGTTCTTTAATCCTGTGCAGCATCACTTTCGGTGTCTTCAGGTCGCAGCAAATGACTGTCTGCGTATTATTTCAGGCAGTTTGGTTACGACCCCGGTCCAGGCGATCTGGGTGGGGTGCAACGAACCACCGTTGCACATCCTCTCTGAGGAGTTGCTTGTCTCTCGATTTTTGCGCAATCTGAGCAGAGTGGCAGTGGATCTTGTTGGGAGGGCTATTTGAGACTACTGTAGCCATGGCCCGAGGGCTCGCGAGGCTCTTGGTGCTGCTGGGTACGGTGCTTCATTGCTTTGGCAGTTAGCTTGGTGTAATCCATTCGGTGTAGCTTGTGTTCGCCCGGTCAACCCATGGTCCTGGTGTCCACGTCTTGCCGTTGTCTTTGATTACCAGAACACGGAGTGTGACGTTTTTTGTGATGCGTCCTTTCATTGTAACTACCTGGTCTAGCGGGGTGGGGGTGCTGTCCCATTGCTTAAAGTGTGCCTGAAGCATTGCCTGATGGTGGTTGGTTCAAGTACCATCTGTGAATTAGTGTTGGTCTCCGTTGCCTTGATGTTGCTCTTGATCAGGGGCTGCCGTCGTTTATCGTCTTTTAAGACCCAAAAGCAGCGTTGCTCATTATCCGGCACTCTACTGAGTGTCTGGATGTGAGGGGCCCCTTCACGTTCTCGATTTGTAGGAAACTTTGCGAGGCGCAATGTTCTGGAAGGAACGTTGGCCTTCGTTGGATGAAGGCTCATGCAGGGATCCCAGGCAATGTTATGGCGGATGGCTTGGGGAAAGAAGCCTTAGGTACAGGTGAGGAAGTGGCGTTGTTCACCACTGTCCAGCCAAAAGCTCCAATTCTTCGCGCCAGGTTCCTTGAAAGGTGGGAAAGGGAGTGGGAAGAGGCAGCCACCGGCCGGAAGTTGTTTCAACTGCAGCCGGGGTGCAGGTTGAACTCAACCCTGGACCGACTGCCCCTGTGGGCTGTGAGATGTTGATCAGACTGCATACAGGTCACGGCCTGCTTCCGGCACACCATCTCAGGTTGGGTGGGCAGTCTCGTCGCTGTGCCAAATGTGCGGCATTGAAATTTCTGTTTAACACTTTCTTCTTGATTGTAGAGGTTTCCGCGAACAGAGGAAGACTATTGTATGGTTTAACAGACGCCCTACACTCAGGATCTCTTGTTCCTGGGCAAGGGACAGGATGCACTCAGAAAGTTATTAGATGTTGCTATAAGTTCTCTCGAGCTTCGAAAATGTTGCTCTAGGTGGTCCCGGGATTCTGCGGGTCTCAATGGGTCCCAATGGGTGGATACTTCCTCCACACCACTTTGGGATGGGTCATGCTGGTGGGATGACACGCAGAGGTGCCAGGGAGAGGCGTTGGTGAGATGGAAGGTGCGTGATGGACAAATGGATGTGCACAGGACAGGATATGTAATGTACATACAGTTCTGGGCATCAGTGGACACTGGTGCTCTTTGGTGGTTAAGTGAAGAAGTATAAGGTTTAAGAGATTGTTGTATTGTGCTCTGAGATGCTGTCATTTGGGATTTGTAATGGTCTGTATTACAGGGAGCGTGACCTTGGGTCGAGTCCCTTGCTTAAAAATGAATTGAATTGACGTTTTCATTCGCTGTCTTAATGAGTTTCCTGTGTACATGAGTTTGCACTCCAGGGAAAGAATTATAAAGGATAGACATTGTTAACGTATATAGAACGGTATTCTTTACCGTAGATATTCTTAACTGGTGGAACTCCAGTGTGTGCATATTTGTGTAGTTCTGTGCATAATTGCATTTATATTATTATGATTTATGTAATTACACGTGTGGCATATGGCCGAGACCTATGAGAATAAAAATCAATCAATCAATCCCAAACTAAGTTCGGGTGTGCAGTATTGAATTTGTTGCTCGTCGAGTAGAGCAGTGGGTACGCCCATCGTTTAAGACCACGGTTTTCGTATTTTTCCCTCACCGTCATTTCCAAGTGCTCAAGCCCGGAATGCTTATGCGGCGTAGGCCCATTGTGTTTTAGCCCTTCATTGTTTAAGACCATTGTTAACGATTTGTTGCTCCGCTTCAACTTGTCTCGAACGCGAACAAATTAAGACGTTAGATTAGATGCCATTCAGTTAAGCTATTCTTAAGCTATTATCGATATGTGTTGTTGTAAATATTATCAGAAGAACATGAGATTAACAGGTTCTGTATACTCTATACAATTCGAACTGATTTACTAACTGCGCTATCATCACATGCACGCCACACCTGCATAAAATTCGTTACAACGAAATGCAATTTTACAGCACAAAAATTTGCAAATTTGCAAATATTCATCAAACTAGGACTAAATATATATATTTTTGTGTGGAGGGGCAACTAATCATTTGTACAATATTTAACCTCTTAATTCCAAAAAATAAATTTTCACTGAAAAGACCACACCGTACCTTTCTGCTTCAGTAATTATACAGACCGAAGCTTTACTAGACACTGATTGGTCATCGACAAACAAACCATATATCTTGACAGTATATCTCACTTAGAGCATGCTATTTGCTTACATCGAGTTATGTGGCCTTATTAGGAAAATGACATCACCTCCGGTAATTATCGGAATTTTACGGAAACACGAAGTTGCTTTTCGTCAGGATTCGGAATTGTTATGTCCATATCAGGGCAGTGACGTCACTTTCATGGATCGCGGGATGTTCACAGAAACGCGACGATGCTTCTCGTCAGGATATGTTTAACTTGGTGAATCAGCGGCATAAAAATGAGGTTTAGGCCTACTTAACACGAAAACCCAATGCCGAAGCAAACGAAATTATAGGTTGGATGACGAAATGCCATAGAGAGGCTAGTATCACTACGCCAAATAGAAGAAAACATACAAAATTCTAAACTTTGTTAAATCGTAAACATCGAAAACATCGTAACCATCGAAGACATTGTTAACATCGGAGTAAGATGACTGAAAAATTGTACGCCTCTCGACAGATACTTCCTACCGATGC
>JAHWFP010215573.1:0-31231 GCA_023313725.1 Lithobius niger
TCTCAGACTTTTACTCATGACACAATGGTGCAGAATGCTTTTCGTGTCGCTGTCAGAGATTTACACTTGAAACAATCTCACGATCGCTGTACGCTCAAGGCACTGTATATTGTTCCGCCATTTTGTCTGATCTGACAATGCCGATGCTGCGGTATTTTAAAAAGCCGTGTTCCCCTTAAATTCTAACTACTGGTCTTCAAAATGTGAAAAAGCGCATGCTAAATTTAGTTACGGTATTTAAACGGGAGCATTTTCAAAGTGGGCATTGTAAAATGGACACCCCGTATAGTTATTTCCAACTATTTGAAACGGACCGACTTTCACAGAATTCAGCTTTGAGGGAGCAAATTTCTCGCCCATGAAGTTGACGACATCGTGTCACCGAATGCTATTACGAAGTTTCGACGTTGTGAAACATTTTTTTCTCCCCATTCCATTATAAAACTTGCCTATTTCTGGAAAAAGTAACAGGAAATTCGGGAATATTGAGTTTTGATCATATTTTGCCAGACTTGTCGCTTTCCTGAATAGCACCATCTCTCATCCCATCATATTCCCCCCTCAAACGCATCCATTCCGTATTCCTATTCCGGAAATAGGGGACCGGGGGAGGTGGGGGAGATGAGACGGGGGGGGGGGGAGGTTATGGGAGCCAAGGGGGGTAGGGGAAGTGAAAAATGTAGATGGGGAGTGGGGGGGGGGTGGTTCAATGTGAGATGAGGCGGAGATTGAGCTAGCGCAAGGATAATCAAGTCTCTTCGGTACCCTCTACCGGGAATGGGCCGAAGCTAGACGCTGAATCCTCATGCCCCACTGCCTGCTGCGCGCTGTGCAAACATGCAAATGCAAAGATCGAGGGGAGATGGGGGGTTGGTGGGGGGAGGAGAGGGCAATGAATGGCAAAGCGACGCGTTCGAGCGCGTCTGCCAGGTCGCTTTCTCGGGTACAAACCCGCCCAACGAACCATTTTGGTGTTTGCGTCGAGTGTAGGTGCCTGCTGTGTTGCTGGCTGGCTGCAAAGAAGTGTGTTTTCGTTTTTTTTTTTGTTTTGGACAGGCCACGTCGACGGATGGACTGCAAACGACTTCTACTGAGTTTTAGTGACGAACTTCTGCGATCTATATCGCTGCCCCCGTTTGACACTACTGCACACATATAGAGCGACTGATGTGTGGAAGATTTTAGACAATTTTTTTTTGCAATCCAAAAAGTTAACGATGTTCGCTATCTTGGTGTCACCTTAGGACCGATGCACACATCCGTTTTTTTTTTAACGTGCGTTGACGCTTCGTTGACGTAGCAATCATTGCATACATTATCGTGAAATAACGCCAGTCCGCATTCGGCCGCAACCCATTTTGCTAACCTCGTGTACAATATATTTTGAAACCAATGAGACGATATTGGATACATTCATATACTGATTTAAGACGTACCAGGGAAAAATATTATTCATCCTTTGCAGATTAACTAAAAAAATCGGATAAGTTCTTTAATTACTTCCCTATGAGTCTTCAATCAGTTCTGCAGCAACATCCTTATTTCAGGATAGTTCTTTATTCACCCAATAAACAATTCCATGTCAATATCGTCGAGAATGGACGCCAATTTTTGGTAACGCTTTTGCAATAAATAACGGATGTGTGCAGCACTCAAGTCACACATGGTATGAGAAACCGGAGATGCGTTTTCGTTGACGTTGCGGTACCGTGGGGGAAGTGCGTCGAAAAACGGACGCGCGATGGACGTGCGGTAACGCAACGTCGACGGAGATTGTGTGCACTACACAACAGATGTCACGTAAACCGCACAGCAATTGCGGAAACGCATTTTCGACGTACGTAAAAAAAATGGATGTGTGCATCGGGCCTTAGACAGGATGTTCCATTGAAGGACTCAAATGGCTGCCGTCATTAGTAGACTGCGTGCGTTCTTCTGTATGATGTATTACCTTAGAAAGATTGTTCATTAAAGGTTTTATTTTGCCATGGGTCAGTCGTATCTCAATACCTCAGCAACAAAATGTGCTGAGGTGGATATAAGGTGGATGCTGTTGACTCTGTTATCAAGCGCCAAAAGAAATTGTTGAGAGTAATAATTTTCAAAAAAGTACGTGATCCATCATTCCAACTTTTTGAACAGCTAGGTGTCCTGCCAGTCAGCCATTTGTAGGATTACAGAGTTTGAAATAACTTTCGCAGCATTCATAAACATGCTACAACTCGTTTTGTAACCACAACTATCAAACCAAGAGTAAATCTAAGAGTATTGTCATTCAACTCAAAGTTACTAAAGAAAAACTGCATAAATGTGTCACTTCCTTGACAGCAAATATTAAAATAACACAAACAACTACATAAAAGATATTGCTGAACTTAATCATTTCCAGAAATACCTATTTAGGTGGCCACTGGATATCAGTACTGTGGTCCTTGAAAATTTATTTAAAGTTTTAAGCTGAAGAATATTTTTAGGATTTTTAATAATTAAAATATTTTGTGTGTTATTTTTTGTTTCTTTTTACCATAGTTTTTATTTTATTTTATTACTATTATCAAGAATTTATAGGGTTGGGGAGGAGAATTTTTAACTCTAACAAAGTCCCTATTGAAACACGTTACATTCATTCCTATTAGTTCCGTCCGAGTTTTCAGAGGGCGCCACGCGTTCCGTCTGGTTATTTTTGCTCTTTTTCAGCCCAAATCTGAAAGTAAATTAAATTACAACTAAGCTAAACTAAACAATAATTAAATACTAGCTAGTTTAGTTTAATTTTAGGCTGATAACTTGAGTAGAAATTTCCACATAAAAGTCATGGCGCCCTCTATAAACTTAGAACTAATAGGAATGAATCTAAGACGTTTCAGTAGGCGATCTCGGTCACAAATTCTCCTCCCCATCCCTATAAATTCTTGTTATTATTATTATTTTTTTTTGTACTACGATGCACCTTATGTTACAGTGCGTATCTTTTTTTTTTTTAATCATGGTTCCTCTTGTGTTATTGTCTTCCTTTTTAAGGAAAATTGTCTTTATGTGTGTTTGCATTTGTTGCATAAGTAGACATAGGTAATTGTTGGGTTTTTTTCATAACTTTTTTTGTGCGATAGCCAACACGTATGCATGCGAACGTTAGCTCTTTCGGGGTGAGGGCGTATACGGCGTTTTATACTGTTTCGACATGCTCAATAAAACAATTCACTCAATTTCAAGAAGAATTAATTAAGAATTAAGAAAAATTCGAATACTTATATCTGGTGGAGAAAAATGGTTTGGGGGATTGAAGGAGTAAAAATAGGAAATGAGGAATTTTAAAGATAAAAAAATAATGGAATTTTGGGGTAGAAAGCAGCTAAAATTTAAGGAATTTTTAACTAAATTTGTATTTATTTTTTAAATAACGATAGAAGTTAAGCAATACAGCAACCTTTACCTTATCGATACAATTTAGCTGCCGATTTGCTGTTATTTGAAATAAAAGATACATTTGTAATGAACCAAATATTCACTAAAATTTGCATCACGGAAAATTTTGCCGAATATTTTCCCCTTTGATGTTGGTGATGGCTTGAACAAGAATAAGGGTGTCTTCACACGTCTGGCGCATCTTCGGTAGCAGCACTTTGATCAGTGGTCGATCAGTGGCACCAAGATCAGTGGCACACAAGTGCTTATGTAGTGTCACACGTGTGAATGCCCTACTCAGTTCTACGCTCCGCTACGATTGGTGACATGTGAAGCGAGCCTGGACGATGTGCTTCTCGGAAGTGCCACTGAATGGCGACGTGTGAAGCGATCCTTAGGGCGCGTTTACGCAGCGAGTCGCCTTTGCATTCTCGCAGCTTGAACTCAATCGCGATGGCAAAGGTGACATTGCCATGGTAACAACGCTAAATGGATTAGCTAAATCCGATATCGTTTGAGTAAATACTTGCAGTCTTATAATCCGTGCCAATAATATAAAGAATTCCTCATGACGAAACAATTTTCCCAAACGCTTCTGAACTCACGTTATTTGCTGTTTTCGTTGCGAGGTGGCAGACATAAAACCACCGCCATGTTGGAATTTGAGGTGATTTCTGGCTTCTAGCTGCGAGAATGCAAAAGCGTAAACGTGCCCTTAGGGTGCCTACACATGTAGCCACCCAGTGGAGCTTCTCCAGTAGTAGCACTTGATCGTCTGTAGCACCTAACGCTTCTGTGGCGTTACATGACTGTGTGAACGCCCCTATTCTGGCCTATGCTCCGAAACGAGTGGCACTTCTCGGACGCGCCACTGAGTCGCAACATGTGACGCGAGCCTAAGCTAAGCCTAAAAAAAAGTTGTAAACAAAATAACTTGCAAAGACTTCGGGCTGATTTGCTTCTGGTTTTTAAGATCGTCCGGGGCTTTTTTACCAGTTGGTTTACCTTTTCTAGACCCTTGTCATTATAAAATCACTAAAGATTATTCACTGAATTTAACTCTCAAGTCGGCACACAGTTGGAGTGTAGAAGAAATTTCTTTGCTGTGTGAAACTCGCTCACCGAAAACGGCTATCACCCGCACAGTCAGAGGTATTATGCTGAGTAAGATTTGCCTCAAAAAGTTTTTGAAAGACCACAATAATATGTAGCTCCACGGCCTATTTGAAAAAAAAAAAACAAAAAAACTGGTGCCTCCACCCAAAGCAAAGGCTGTATATGCGTTACCTTCCACAATGCTCGCTTAGAAGGCGACACGGCAATAGTGGCGCGGCAAGTTTGCCAAGGGCTGCCCTCGGTTGGCAGACTTTGAAAACTCTATCGGTTAGTTAGAAAATTCGCCGCGTGGCATTGAGATGGATGCACCTAGAAAACGAACTATGGTCGATTTTAGTTGCGTTTTTTGACGATTGCGCAGAGAGCCTTTACTGTTGGAGCAAGGCCTGAGATTGATTTAACGTGTGCGTGGAACAGTTTAAAACTATGTAAATTGGACTGGTGTCACAGGTTTCCCCTACAGGAATCTAGGTGAGGGGAGGGGGGGGGATGGCCCTGGGCTAAAGCGAGGGGAGGGGGGGGGGGAAATGGCCCTGGGCTAAAGCCTGGAAAACAAAAGAGAAAAAAGTTACGGAAAAAAAACCGAAGGAAACAGCCATGGAAAAAAAGTCGAAGAAAAATAAGTTTCCTGGGGTAACTTCCTTTGCCTGCCTGGTGAAATTTCTACCAAGGCAACTAACCTAACGTATAACAGAAACAAACGACAAATAAAATAAAACAAAAATAAAAAAAAAATCGAAAAAATAATTTGGTTTCTTTTTCCGTGGCTTTTTTCCGTTGGCTGTTTCCGCAGCTTTTTCCACCACATTTTTTCCTTCATCTTTTTTTTCGGGCTTTTTCCGTGGCTTTTTCTGTGATATTTTTTTCCCATACTGTCCTTCCAGCTTCATACCTGTATTATTAAGTTCGAAAATGGTAAAAAAAAAAAAAAAGTTGTAACGGCCCTAATGTGCTAACTAGTTCGTTACTAAAGATCCTATTCTAAAGTGTCGGGATCATGACACAATCAACTGCAATTTGAAAATCGTCATGAGCAAGGGCTGGGTTACATAAGACAGCCCCAGCTCTTTCTCAAGATGAAGTAGTTGGGTTCTTAGTCAGGCTCATGCAAATATGGGGAAACTCTGGAGACTCACCCCGTACATTCTTAGAATCTTCTCATGATTTCCGGAAACTCTTCGAACATTCGAAATGACGTTACTTCCGGGACCATGGAGGGTGTGCATGAGTGCGTGGGCGGTGACCTGTGGTCTCTACATAAACCCGCCCACCCCCCCCTCTCATCTTTAGCGATATCTTAGAGATAAAATATAATGCGAAATCAACCTTGGATAGATCAGTGACACGACGTAGTATTATTGTATATAACTCTATGCTGGAGCCTTAATGGGTTAGCTGCAAGGGGCACTGCAGAAAGAAACAGAAGGGCGTCATACTGAAGCCGATGCTGTGAAGAGTGATTTCTTAGACCGTAAACGCGCGATTTTTGTTGTTGGAGAAAACAACGTTATTTTAAGCCTAAGAAATCCGCTCTTCTGTTGTTCTTCCCTCCATTTTTATGTAGTGCACCTTGTAGTTATGCCCTCCAAAACCCATACTGGTGCCAATATGGCGGCAAATGTCACCGCTGTATTGTATATTGTAACTACTCAACGTGACAAACTTAAATATTTGGTTTTCTGCTCAATTCGAGCTTGTCGCTACTGCACAACTAGGGGACTCTGCGTCTAGTATTACACATTACAGCGAGGATTAGTTGTCCTATGAGTCTCTGTGGTACAACTAATGATACAACTGAGGATCTAGGTCCAGAATCGCTGTAATACGACTCTAAAGAATTGATTCCCACGGAGGGATTACGTAACAGCAACTGGCTGTGTACAACAAGCGAGCCGATTGGTTAAGCAACCGGCTACTTCTTGCGGTAAGCAACCGGGTCTCGGCCTTCAGCTGGAGCGGTGCAACTGTTGGGCGTGAGCCAAGTTTTCCGCTACACGATAGCCAGGGTAACTGGGAAGTGTTAGCTTCCTAGAAGGCCGTTGTATCGCATGTAACAGTCTGTTACAACATTATTTGATGGAAATTAAGCAGGCATTATTACGCTGCTTTATCCATCGTCCAGTATTTCTTCGTCCAGTATTTCAGACGCCCTAATAATTCGAATGGTCTGATGACTTATTAATCCATCTCAATTTGGTGTGTATTTAATACTGTCATTAAACAGGATGGTGGCCTCGAGAAGGGTTAAATAAATACGGATGCAAACCTATTTACGTTGCCTTTTGGAGTTCAACACTTAAGCGGGGAATTGAACCCACGGTCTTTGAAATCAAATGGTGAGGTCTTCCAATGAGCCAGACTGGCACGCCTTGTTAGTTAAGCCGTGTCGGTGTGGCTCAGCGGTAGGACCTCGGCATTTTTTTTAAAGGTTGTGGGTTCAATTCCGCATTCAGGCAGTCTGCCATTTAAGTCCAAAAGGCAACGGAAATAGGTTTGCATCTGTATTTATTTATGTATTTAATACTGTCACAAAGTAAGAAAATAATGAATGCATCTCAGAAAAGTTGGAAATATGAAAAAGTAGAAATTCTACGAGGGCTGGAGAGATATCGCGATACACCATAATGCCATGATATCAACAACGATATACCACGATATCAATCCCAAATCACATTCCGATTACGAAAGAAGTGGGTCCTATTTTTCGAAAGTTTTGAAAAAAAAAACCGAACAAATTTCATCGGTGTAACCATGATGGACTAGAGTGATGTTCCTGTAACTCCGTTTTAAAATGCCGTAAACTGCATCTTTTTATCTCACCTAGTTCCAAAGTTCTAGATTAAGTAGCTGATTCCGATCCAATAGCGATGATGTCAGACCGATATTGATGTCAGAACCGCTCAATCCATAATTATGATTTTAGAAGCTACGTTTCCCAGACAGCACTAGACTACAAACTAAAACCAATGTGGAACTACAGCCGTGCTCTAACTTCTATCGGCTAGTACTACTTACTACTCCCTCACCTCCCGTCCTTAACTTCACGAACCCTACAACTCTTCTCATCATGTTCCTCAGGTTTCGCATGAACCTTTTCCTCCAGAGATAAAGGAATCTTGTCTTCCGGTTTTGCGATTGTTTCTGCGTTTAGTCGTGTCATGTCCGCCAGTCTCCACGCTCGTGCGGAATTGCAGATGGCAATTTTCCATCCCCGAAGTCCCGTAAATTGGCCCCCGCTCCTTTAATCTGCCATCCCCTATGCCCAGCGTCTCGCTCCCTGGCCTGCGATTGGTCCTTCGTCCTCGCGCGGTATTTCGCACACGTCTCCACCGGATGTTTCCCACTTGGATCGCCTCTGGCCGAACGCAACGCTCGTTCCAACCGTTACGCTATCGTCTCTCCGCAACCATGAAACCAGCAAACCACACAAACTTGCCGAAAGTCCGGCTAAACTTGATAGTGACATGGTATGAGGGTTTTGTTGTGTGGGCTGAAAGAAACACGATAGGCAGAACTGGAGATGGGAAACACTGAAAAAATAAAAAATAAACTCGATCCCACTTTGTTGATTCGTCAGTGCCGGAAATAAGAGAGCAGCTAGTTAAAATCATACGCTATTAGAAAGCAAAAACGAGCTCGTTTGATGCTTAAGGTACGGGCGCGTTTACGCAACGACTCGCGTTTGCATTGTCGCAGCGGTGGCAAAGGTGTCGTTGCCGTGGTAACATCGCTTCCCAGATTAGCTAAATCCGACATCGTTTGAGCAAATGGTTGCAGTCTTATAATTCGTGACAGTAAGATAAAGAATTCCTGATGACGAAACCCTTTCCCCGTCGCTGCTAAACTCAGTTACTGACTCGTTTCGTTGCGAGACTGTAAAGCTCAAACCGCCGCCATGTTGGAATTTCAGAAGATTTTTAGCTTCTAGCTGCGAGAATACAAATGCGAGGCTTTGCGTAAACGCGCCCTAAGGGTTAACTGATCCGAAGTCAAAACAGCAAAGGAACACAAATAAACTTTCCTCTAAGGTGTCAGCTATACTTGCAGTGTTGCTGTACTGTTTAGTCAGTATTCTGCAAATTTTCGATAGGCATACATTTTCGATAGTTCATCTTTTATGGACCTATCAAAAATTAGCAGAATACTGAGAAGTATTTTGAGTTTTGAATTTCAGCGTCAGAATTTCAGCGTCAAGAAATATTTTGCCCGTAAACGAATATCCCTCACTATCACTGACTTTTCACCAATTTTCCATGACTTTCCCTGACCTTATTTCATATCCCTGACTATCCCTAACTTTCCTGGTCGGTATGACCCCGGTGAATTCCTTTTTTGCAGTAGTTGCCGATCACTGCAAATTATCGTACAAAAATTGTTGTAAAATCAAGCGTAAGTCATGATCCTAGTATTATTAATTTGTTCCGACCATCAAGCATGTTATTTTGGCCTGTACCAGTCAAAAGAGGAACGTTTTCGGCTCAGAAGTTTCTACGTCGAGGCTAATGACGTACGCATGACGTAGGCATGCCAGATACTGCAGTGTTGCTGCACTGTTTAGTCCACATGAAATCCTAACTACTGTATTCAAATGATTACAGTCACTCCAGTCACTTCCTGGACTGCGAAACGTCCCTTATATTGAACGCCTTTGAATAACAGATCTTGAATTAACTTGAGTTTAGGCCCTTCAAGACAGATCTGATCCTAACCTACAGAATTGTGTATGGCCATCATCCATTGGCACTTACTTTTTTAGACCCAACCAATACAAACATTGCTCGAGGCGATTCATTGAAGCTAAATCCACAATTTCCACGATCAACTACCCGAAGGTTCTTCTTCTTGAACCATTTGATTTGATTTGTTTACTGAGCCATTAAGTCTTGATGCTGCACGCTCACCCTTGCCTAAAATCTCACTTAAAAAGGCTGGTTGCCACCAAATTAGCATTTCAGCATCTAGGCCTATCGAGTTCCCTCTCGCAGGAAGCAAAAGGAAGCACAAAGCAAAACTTTGAAACGCAACAAACAAGCCACGTGACTCCTTAAATATGAGTAACAATTTGGATCTCCCTCGTGCACCTGGAAAGCTATATAGATTAACGATACTGATGTCACTAGATGGCACCACGGAAAAATATAAAGAAAATACCCTGGCGCCATCTAGTGACACTAATATCGTTAATCTTTACAGCATGTTTCCAGGGGCACGAGGGCGTAACAAAGTTTTACTCAATAATTAAGGAGTCACGTGGCTTGTTTGTTGCGTTTCGAATCAAAGTTTTGCTTTGTGCATTATTTTGCTTCGTGCGAGAGAGAACTCGATAGGCCTAGAAGCTGCAATGCTAATTTGGTGGCAACCGGCCTTTAACCTTGAGCCATGGAACGCGCTACCAGAATTGGCGGTATCATCAAATACTGTTTAGCACAGAATCTTGTGAGATTTTTACGTCGTAGGCCTGAATGATTCTAAAATACATTTCGGGTCCCTAAATGTATTTTCCCTTTCCATTGGAAAACGTATCTTTGCTCTTTTTACTCTTTATTTTTTGTTTGTTGTTTGTTTCTTCATGCTGTTTTTAAAGTTTTATGCTTTTATGTTACAGATCTATATAATATCTATCACAAACAAATTGGTTTTTAAATAATTTTAGTATTGAGGAATCATTAGTCTTAGTCGCATTAATGTAAGCGATTTTTGTTTAGGCTGGCTGTTAGTGACTATTTAGTATCTAGCCAAGTTAGGCAACAATCATCACAACAAACATCACATCAATTCAATTGTGGAGGTTGTAATCCATTGTAGCGCGGTGCCATAGCGTCAGTGTCTTATTTCTTGAAGCATAGTTGGGCACATTTCAGGTACTTGGGGAAAAATAATAATGAGGTACAAAAGCTTAAATTGTGTTGAAATCAAGAGCAATGACCCACCTGACAGACAAAAATTAACTCGTATAGGAATGCCAGCTAAGCTGCTTTCAATGCAAAATCTGACCCTCAATAACGTTGAAAATGTGTACTAGCTAGCTAGCTACTAGCTAATTCTAGTCCGCTCATCCCCATGTTAATTTCCATAGGGTGATTATTCATCGATACCGAGATAACGGGAAGGCTTCCAGCTAAGAAATTGGACTAATGGCTGCAGTACGATACGAACTGCGTACCTTTTATGGTTGGAGCCAAGGGGTGTAACGAGGATGGTGTGGGATGGGAAGTAAGTACGAAAATATTGTTATCACCATTGTTAGTATTATCGGCATCGTCTCTCATTGGACAGCCAGTTCGGACAATGACAACGTGTATACTGACGTGCGTGCCTAGACACATACTAGTGTAGCACGATAAATCTAAACAACGTTGCCAAAGAAATTGTATTCACGTCCAGTTCACGAAAAATAAACCAACTCTGAAAACAAAGCCAAAGGAGTGATATCAACACACCAAAACATTCGCCAACTTAATCGCACCGAATAATACTTTGGACGTTAAATGAAAACTTGAACATTGCTACCGAAAGTAGCAATGTTCTAGTTTTCATTTAACCTTCGAACTATTAAGCGGTGCGATTAACTTGACGAATGTTTTGGTGTGTTGATATCACTCCTTTGAAGAGCCGAACCATTCGGAACTTTGCGGCCTTTTTTACCAGTTTTGGTTTTTTGATATGATATTAACTACTGCAGGTAATGCGTCACTGCCAGACAAAAAATATAAACGAGGAGTTTGCCACAACAAAACAACTGAAAAACGACCTTCATCAGCAAACGACCGCGTCATCAGTACTTGATTAAAACGATAAGAAGTAATTAAAATCGCACTACTTTAACGCAAGGAACCCACCGAAACTTGACACGTAGCTCGCGCGAAGTTCGTTTTGCAATTTATATTCGGTCGGAGAAATCCTATCCGCCTGCGTCATTTATTCCCACTTTTTTTGTACCATCATTTGATGAATTATACCATTAACCACGAAATTCCTTGGTTGATTAAACAAAAAAATCGGCTGGGTTTCAGACCTCCGAGACCTTTATCACCAAAAACATCTGTAATATTTTGGGGTACTTTTCTTCTTCAATTCCTCGTCGCTGGCGTGGCCTCCCCCGTAAGATCTTAACGTTCATGCGAGTGATAAAACTCCCCGTAGTCCTCAATCCCGAAGTCTCGAACTGCAACAATACCAACACGTATCGCACGCTACCATCACGATTTATGGTTCGAGAAGTCCTAATTGCTTCTAGCGCCAAATAGCGGCCATTTGCAATTAAGCCGCCATAATTGCCCGCCGCATTCGATGTGCGCCAGGTGGCGCCCTCGTCGAGGCGAAAACGAGGCTGAAGTCTGCGATCGGCCGGAAGAAAATACTCCTTTTATGGTGGGCTGGGCTCTTCACTGCTTTTTGGGGGGAAATGGGTTATGTCCCGCGTTTAGCAGGAAACATTTTGTTTTCTGAACCACACAGACCCATTTCTAATTACTGCACCGTTTGACGGTGTTCTGCGGTAAACAGTAGAACCAGTGTTCGGTAACTTAAGCAAATTGTGACCGGTGTTACAGTACTTTAATTTAGAACAAATGACCTGTATAATGCGCAGGCTGTGACATTACCCTTATTCATAGCTAATTCCCTGTAAATGTTACGGAAAGCGCCTGAATCTGTATAGATGTCTGTGCTACCCTATAGCAATACTAGAGGAAGCCCGTGCTACGCACGGGGCCGGTCATGAATTAACTTTGCAGACCCACTCCCCCCCTCCTCCCGGCCCCACTCCCACTCCCCTCACTCCCACTCCCCATTCCCACTGCCAACCCCCTCACTCCCATTCCCAACTCCCCACGCCCACTCCCATTTTCGTACACGCTGGCTAAGAAACGCTTTCACGGATTAAAATTTCTTCAATCCAATTTTTGCGCACACTGGCTGACTGGGTGAAACATGGATTCTTTCAAAGGTTCAAAGAGTTTTTGGAATCTGGGTGTTGCAGACATAGGGCCTTAGGGCTTCGGGCAGATGACCAGGAGTGGTTAACGCTCGTTAAACCCTTTGAAACCCTTTGAAGGGTTTTAGCGAGCGTTAACCGCACCCATCAACAATCAACGGTTTGGACGATAGTTTTCAATCCTTAGCACGTGCACCAGGAATTCTTAGGCACCGTAGCAAAGACATTACACGTGCACGAAAACAATGAGCAGCGATTAAAGTGATTGTTGTCCTTCCGGTTTTCCTTTAACTTTCCTTTTCCTTTTATCAGTTCAGGCGGGATCCAGAATTATTATGTAGATACTTACTTCGTTACGGGAGGAGCACATTCCTATCGAAAGCAACACTCGATAAGCGTTAAACGCACGAGGGCACGAACTTGGAGCCCGTTCATGCGTGTTGTTACTACGGTGGCTCGCTGGGACACACAACTTTTTTTTCTACACAAAATTTTATGAAACCGGAACTTCGGCGTTTCAACACCAGCTAAGATACACTACAGCCTTGGACGATGTACGGTAACTGCGCCTGCGCCACTGGCCATCATGTTTCGGTTGCAAATAAGTTGTTGTGTGTCGCAATGAGCCACCATACACTGCGATCACGCAGCTTAAAAATGGCCGGCAAACGCCGCTTCGGAGAGAGAGGGCGAGCGAATTTCGTGAAGGTAACTCGTGTTAGCTAACACTTGCCACACGCAGTTTGTAAAAAAAGTTTAGGTAGTTTTCGACAGCGCAAAGTTTATTTGCCGCCATCTTTACACTCCAATGTGGGCCTGCTTAAGCTTCGATATCCAGCGCCATGTTGTCTGTGCTTCTGCGGTCCTTGGTCAAGGAGTGAGCACTATTTGCGCTAGTAACCCTTCTGTGACGACACGTACGACTCTGGTGTTACTCGGAGAACCTTTCCCCCCAAAATGGCGACGTTCAATTTACATCATGCTTCTGGCTCCACCTGGTCGATTGGCATAATTCCACTACTGATGTTGTTAGGTCCGTTCAGGCTAGAGTGTGTATAAGTTTTTTTTTTTTTTAATAAATTTCTTTTCATCCTTTAGTCAGCAGAAGCAATTTAATGCTTGTTTGGCTGAACCGGCTCAATTTTGAACATTACCAGACTTTTTTTTTGAGAAGAAGAAATATCTGGTAAAAGGAGGAGCCAACCCGGGGGTTCGATCCGGGAATCCTCCGATTATCGTAGCGGCCAAAAGATTGTCCAGAATTGGCCAGAATAGTTCTCATAGCAGCTGAAGGCGCATGGTAGCCTTTCACGCTACCCTGGCCGGCAGTCCTGGCGGGGACTTTGCCAAGATCCCCTTCCTTTCCAGGGGTTCGACCAGATCCGCAACCTCCAGCAACCAGGATGAGCTCTCTCATCTCTCAATCAATTCCTCTGTCAATGTAAACATTTTGTGAAACTAGAACCTGTGTTCAACGATTTACCGCCAGAGGGTGCTGCGGTCAATGAACCGGCCGCGCAAACCATCATGGAGATTGAAACTATTTAGCGTGACTAAAACAAAATGATCAAGATAAGAATACTGAATTAATCGCTTAAAAAAATATCAGGTCAGCTTAAAACATTAAAATAATTTTCAGGTAGATCAGAACTTGTATACGTGCTCAGGGAATAGGGGGTTAGTTTTCGGGTAACAAGAACTCAATGTCAATTTATTCCTTACTCCTTAGCTAGGGGACTCAACACAGAGAACCACATATTAGGCATCGGTCCAATCTAGCTTGTTCTAACCCTTGTAGCCTCACAAATGCCGAAGCTCGAGTTTGATGTTGTTTCCAAACGCCTTCTATAAAGTTTCACTTGAAGTGTGGTTGTAGCCTCACAAATGCCGAAGCTCGAGTTTGATGTTGTTTCCAAAAGCCTTCTATAAAGTTGCACTTGAAGTGTGGGACTTTAATAAAATCTGTAACCATGAGCGAATAAATGCCGTGCACATTCGGACGCGGGAGTAGCCACGATGTAACTCTCGTTTTGCATCCCACCGTTTGTACAAGGCTGTCTGAGGGAGAAACAGCAGGTTTCATCTCCTGACCTCAAGCCAGTTGATTTAACATCGCCAAAATCGTATTTTGCGGAAGCAGCGCTGAGAAAACTACCTGGCACGTGCCAGAACTGGAGTAGAGTCTGGAGGCAAGACAAGCAATTTCTACTCCAGTCGGCCTTGGCTGGAGAAACCAAAATGCCTTCCTCGTTTTAAGTTCGTTCAAACGCTTGTTTTTGAGAATTGACACATGCTTGGACTATATATACAGCACAAGGCATATATTTTTCACTCGTATTTATAAGGTAAAAAACCTCAACACAAGCGTAATTTTGAACGTTCGTTTTCCGCAAAAGTAAAAGCGGACTCTAGTTCGACAACGGGCCGTATGGGCTCAAGACTCGGTACGAACCATGGAAGGAAGGATAAAATTGTATTGGAGACACCACCTTCATGCTAGGGATGGCACGATAATCGATAATTCGATAATATCCCGATACAATTTTTCGTCGATTATCGTCACTTTTTTTTCGATTTATCGAATTATCGTGCAAACCCCAAAGCTGAAATTGGCATATCTCGGAAACCGTAATAGCTAGAAACAAGTGGTTTGCGGCGTTGCGTGCGGAATTACAAGGGCTCTCCAACCGAGTGTGTAATATTGTTGCTAGCCACTCTAGGTGATTGGAGAGTTAGTTTAATGCAAATAATATTTAGGCATCAAGGAGCAGCGCAACTGATAAACTGCACAACTGCATTTTCATTTCTACTGGCCAAATGGCGAGTGCCACACAATTCACATTCGTTAAGGTTGCACTCTGGGCTTCCGCCAAGGTTTTTTTTTAATTAACAAAAATTAAAATGGTTATTCCACCCTCAAAGTGTGTGGGAGATGGAGATATCGTGCCATCTCTTCTTCATGTCGCTCCTGATATAATTAAGAATAAGGAAACTGCTATTGCTGAATCCGAATTTCACGAAACTTTAGAGTGAAACTGAAATAAGAGAAATAAATGCGAAAGCATACGAACGTTTTTTTTTTTAAATTGTTGTGGATAACCAACACTGACAAATAAAAATAAAAATAAATTTTTTTCTAGCGAAACTAAAGCTGGATCTGGCATTCAGGCGTTGGTTTATTACGGAAGGAATAAAAGCACCAAGTAACTTCGCTGAAACAGGAGACAAAGGTTCAAACTGGCTGGAAGCCATAAGTGCTGAGAGAAACTCAAGAGGAGGGGGGGGGGGGCGGGGGGCCCCCCCCAGGAGATAGAGCCTGATGGTATTTTCGACACATAATGCCGTTCTCAGCGTTCTACGCCAATGATTTGTTAATGATGACGTCCCGTCACGGTCCTGGCTAAAGAGGAGGGAAACGCCAATGAAATTTTAAACAGCCTCCTAAAAGGAAAGTAAGGGTCTTTTTTCCCCTCCCTCGCCAAGTGCTATCCACCCTCTTCCCCCTCCGCCTCCCGCTTCCTACATTATATCCTTCTATCTCAACTTTGTGAGGATCTTAAGTAGGTGTGTGCAATTAGTGATCGTTAATGGGTGGTGGTGACCTAGACCGGTGACCGCTTTGTGGGTGGACGGAAGATTTAGTGATGTATTTTGCAACATTGTTAAAAATTAAAATGTGACGAGGACTAGTTCGTCGTTGGAAGCCCTGCAGTCATAAACGAATAAGCACAATGGAAGCAACATTGCGAACTGCGAAGGACGTTGACTGAATTGTTGTTTCTTATAATTTAATGATAATATTTGTTGCCAGCGGCGGCTTGAAGAAGTTGTCTCCGACTCAATTCTACCCTTTGGTTCAGAAACGTGCGCAGGCCCCCGAGCGGGCAGGGGCATACTTTTTTTCTGGTTCTGTTTTCACTTCATTTTACCCCTCATTTTGCCCACCCCCTTTTAACCTTCTCTGCCCCTCTTATTTGCACCACTTTCTTAGTCGTTATTGTTCCGATTTTGGTCTTTTTCTTGACCCTTTTACTCCACCGCTCCAGCAAGTGTCGAGGGACGAGTCCCTGTGACCGCTACACTGGACACTACAACGTTACGAGTTGGAACGCCGCTGTGGATTGCAAAACAAAATGGCCGACAATGCTCTATGTGTCTCCCCGGACCTCTACTTCCACATGGTAATCATGGATTACTGCTTGAATACTGCAAAAATGAATAAACAGATTGATCAGAAACGCAGCTACTTAAGAAGACAAGTGGACTTGGTTTATTAATGGATGGACATTTTTGAAATTTATGCTAGACGACGGATCTACGCGACCGAATGGTGTACCTTGTACATTGTAATAACGTCAGTAACATAAATTCCGTCTTTTTTTGTGGAATATGAAACTCGTGGATTTTCCTTCTATGTTTTCAACATTGCCATTAATGTGTCGTTTCCCCTATCTGCCCAATTCATTCATTATTCATTTGTACGTTTTAACTGCATGCTGACGGTAGTGCGTGAATGAGTTCATCAACATGTCGGCCATTTTGTAGTAGCGAACGTAAGCACAAAATCGTATTCTCTAACGCTGTAACTTGGCGCTGCGCGTGACGTCACTTCACGCACTTCACGAATTTACACAATGAAATTTTCTCGCTCGCCGAACGCTATTTGCTAGTCAACCGTTATTTATTTACGATTAGTTTCCCGTTTCTACTCAATGAATGCGGCAATAGATAACAAATTAAATGCATTGTAAATAGCAATACGGATAAAGAACGAAGTGCAACAGTAATTTTAAACATTACTGCAACTTTGTTGTCATGTCACGCTATTTCCAAAAGTTGCTATTCTCGCTCAAAGAACAGCTCCTAGCAGTGATTGGGGCTCGTTTACGCAACCACTCGCTTTTGCATTCTCGCAGCTAGAAGCTAGAAATCACCTCAAATCCCAACATGGCGGCGGTTTTATGTCTGTCGCCTCGCAACGAAAACATCAAATAATGTGAGTTCAGAAGCGTTTGGGAAAATTGTTTCGTCATGAGGAATTCTTTATATTATTGGCACGGATTATAAGACTGCAAGTATTTATTCAAACGATGTCGGATTTATCTAATCCATTTAGCGTTGTTACCATGGCAATGTCACCTTTGCCATCGCGATTGAGTTCTAGCTGTGAGAATGCAAAGGCAAGTCGCTGCGTAAACGCGCCCTTAGACGGCGGAAGAATAAATAGCTGCTCGCAGCGAGAATTCAAAATCCAACATGGCGTCCATTTCGGAGTTATAGAATCGAAGACAAGCAATCAAATGCCGGCATGCAGAAATCAGTACGTCGTCTTGTACTGCAGTAAAAATTGCTTTCATGTTTTCATAAATCGACGCTGTCATGCCTCAGACTCGAACGTCGTGTCGCGAGGCACGAGGAGAACATCTGCATCCGCGTTGTTGCCACGGTTACTACGTGTGAACAACTGGAGAGCCGCATTCTCCGGTAAAGGTGAGCCAGCAGACTTAATATTAACCAAATAAAAGCTAAAAAAAAAAAAACAATAATAATAATTGTAATTTATTTAATTCTTGTTGAGCCTTTGGCTTTCCGTCCTTAATCAAGTAAAAGCTAGTGAGCGAGAAAGTTGTGTGGCGATTATTGGTTCGTGCAACGGATCCTCAACACCACAGTTAAGAAAATAGCATGCAACATTACGTGGGGTAATTCTAAATCTAGACACACGCTAGTGTATAACGCCAAGTTAGGCAACAAACATCACAACAAACATCACATCAATTCAATTGTCGAGGTTGTAAGCCATTGTAGCGCGACGCCATAGCGTCAGTGTCTTATATCTTGAAGCATAGTTGGGCACATTTCAGGTACTTGGGGAAAAATAATAATGCGGTACAAAGGCTTAAATTGTGTTGAAATCGAGAGCAATGACCCACCTGACAAAAATTAACTCGTGTAGGAATGCGAGCTAAGCCGCACCGGATAATATTTTGGACGTTAAATGAATGCTTGAACATTGCTACCGAAAGTAGCAATGTTCTAGTTTTCATTTAACCTTCGAACTATTAAGCGGTGCGATTAAGTTGACGAATGTTTTGGTGTGTTGATATCACTCCTTTTACCAGTTTTGGTTTTTGGTATGATTAAAACCTAGCAGACGGAATAAGGCGCAAAGTCGTGGTTCAGTTCTAGTGATGTTTTAATTTTTAATTTGAGCGATGATCAGCTCAGGCTCGCCTGATTTATGGGGGCGACTCTTGCCTTAGGTTAGGGCCTTAAAGGGGTATACCTCCCAGCGCCATTTTTCTCGATCCTCCACATCAAGTACGGCCCCAAAGGTCTATTTCCTTACCGTTAGTCTTTCCCTTGCTAAAAATCCTTTTTAAAATGTGGCGTCTAGGAGATTTTCTGTTGAATATAATGGAATTTTATTTACTAACGACCCATTGCATTGCGCGCGTACAATAATCACGACGTTTCATCTCTGTGTGTACATCTACTAATTTTCTAATAATACCACGAGATCTAAAATCTAATAGACTAATGCGGTAAAAATTAAAATTAATTATTCCAATAGGTCGCCGAAGCAAAATTATAAGACACTATTCTAGAAAATTATAAATTGTGAGTTTAAAATCCAAGAATCATTCCGGTTTGTGACGACACAATCAATGGGTTCACGCTGGCTGGACTATTAGGCGCAATGCCAATTGAGACAGCAGCTTCGTTTTTCGGTGCGAGGAACGAAGCTACCGTCTCAGTTGACCTTAGCTGTGGTAAATACGCGGATGTGATCGTCGCGTGGGTGTTGTGAGGCAGGCGGAAGGTTATACGGCAGGCAGTATGTTGCTTTAAATGGAATGCCATAAATGTTAGGCTTACACGGGATCTGTTAGAATGATGATAGATTTTGGGCTTTTATTTGGTTTGAATGGTTGATTTGCTGTTTCGGAGTTGCAGTGAAACACTGGCAGAAAACGAAAGGAATACAGCTCTGGTATTTAGGTTGCCGTTGGTTTACAGTCTTCGTAAAGCCACTTCCGTTACTCGAGTGGATTCATTCTTTGGTTCAGTGTTTCTAATAAAAACCATTGGGCATCTTTCCGATCCGGATTGAGCCCTTTCAAGAGAGACGGGAGGTTGACGAGTGCGTTCGACACCCCCTCCTTCTCAATCGAGTTTGCGCATGGCTGACGGACGTACCGCGAGCGCTCGCGCGCCTGGGGTGACAAAGGGGTTCCCTGGAGAACCGGTCAGGTGAGAGGAGAGGTGCTGCGAACGCCGTAGCTCAGCTAACCTGAACGTTTAGCTGGGGAATGGAGACAGATTTAATTTGTTCGTAGTCCAAGCGCCAGTTTGATTAGATTTGCCGTCGCCACGTATGGTACGTGCCACGCTCCCTTGAATGGGCGTAGTTGAACCGAGCGTGAGGAGGAACGCGGGAGGAAACACGGGAACCCCTCTACGGCAGCGTGTGGGATTGCGTTGCTACAAAGGATGTGTCGTTACACGGAGGTGGTTTGCCGGTTAAGCCAACAGCGGATTCATGGTTTGTGCAGCAAAAGGCAACAAGTTTGGTGGCTTTTCTCAAAACTGAGAGAGAATCTTAAAGATGGCGTCGTTCTGGTTGACGTAATTTGGTATAGGGGTAGTGAGCTCGAAGAATAATGGTTCGAAGGTGGTGTTCGGAAACAGCCTAGCGTGACTGTTTTGTATTTGACAGCACTTGCATGCGTGTATCGTTTGAGATTTCAAGGATCAAACTCAATTCCATGTCACTCCTTACTGCACAGCTAGGGGACTGGGCGCAGAGTGTCGCATATTAGGCACTGAACCAGGTTTGCAGCCAGTTTCAGCCCTAGTGAGCATTTAGAGGTTCAACCTTTCGAGTTGCTCCTTCAGCATCAGCTGAGGATCCTCTGTTCCTGCCGCCTTTTATACCCGCGGCCTTTTTTCAGCGGTAGTCGAGTAGACCTTAAAAAACACGACAAATTAAAACATTGTTGCTTCCTTTTATAGCTAATAGGCTTTCTAGACGTAACTCAATGAACTAATAATGCAATCATGGCATTTAACCACTACAGGAAGACACGCAACCATAAAAAACAAAAGGATTCATTAACTACACACATTAACTTCATTAAGAAACCACTCGACACCGTGTTGCATGCATGAATAGCCTACTGTCGAACCCAATTCTCCGTTAGCTGCAACTTACGAAATTAAAACGGCAGGTAAAAATTAGGCCTACAAGCTGACTATTACGCCTAAAAGGTAATACAATTTTAACCGGCAATTGTGATGGTTACAACTTTTAGATAATAGAGACCGCTGTTGCAGTGCGTGATAGAGGTGTGCTCCTCAAAATTTCAGTTGAAAAAGTGGCAGAATTACCGGAATGTGCAGAAAACTGATTGCGACTAGATAGTCACTGCAGCCGCTTGTTTTGTTATGTCTGTCATGAAACTGTCATTATAAGTTGGAGTAAGTCAGTTGCCATCGATCGAATTTCACCGGAAAGGGAACGAATTTCAGCGAAGAACGAATTTTTACGTACAATGAAGTTCCCGGCATGAGGAAGTGAGTTCAGGCCATCGCTAAATCTGTGGCTGGCAAGAACTGCACCATCCTCTGTTTCCTTTCAGAGTACGGTTCAAGCAAACGCTAAATATTGATCAGAATTCCGTGCGTTTCTCTTTCCTCGCAGTGCTACAAAGCAGTTCGCTAAATGTCTGTTTCTTTTCCCTGCAATTTAGATACTAGGAAACAGGCTTTGGGCCTATTGTAGGCGGAGCGAAGAAAAAATTATTTTAAATGTGTATTTCCTCTCATTATAATGGCTTTGCAATGTTTGCAATGTTTGCAATGTCCTTAAAAAGCAGGGGGCAATATTCATTCGGCTACAGTTGAGCTGAAGCTTTTTGCTGGTGGTTTTTACATTTTAGCTAGGCTACGTTTCATATTAATTGTAAGATACTTTCGTTTGCACCCATATTTAGTAACTGCACCACAACTACGTTAACCACCCTGTAGTAACGGAGGGGAGCAAGCAGGCCAAAGCTGGGATTGTTGAAGTCAGGAAACAGTCTCCCTGAACCTTCCAGTTATTTTACAGAAAGCGAGAGCCTTACGGATGATAAGCTTGTCACAGGGGACGTGTGGGGGAACTCCCAGAAGCGCAGGCAAAGAGTCACAACCGGTAGCGACCACAAAGTGGCGGTGCGAAGCCCAACGGGGGCACTCAAACAGAAAATGAAAAACAGTTTCATCAGATTCACCACAGTCGCAACAAGGTGTCCTAGCCCACCCTAGCCGGAAAAGGTGAGCACGCAGTTGAACATGCCCTGTGCGGAGTCTCGATAACATTCCTGCTTCTGTACGTGATAAGGCGTCCAGATGTTTCGGTGAGGAGACTGTCGGGTGAATGCTGAAGAGGGAGCGGGCAGAGGTGCCAGTGACCCACCTCTCGTTCCACTCTCTAATGCTGTGATGCATAATAACTGGCTGGAGATCTTTAGGGCCAACCAGAAAATCAACAGTGGGGTTCACCTGAGAGGCTCCTGTCTTAGCCAGATCGTCAGCCAACTCATTACCAAAGATATCGCAGTGGGCCTTAACCCACTCAAATGCAACCAGGTAGCCAGCCTGGTGGGCCAGAAACAGTTTCCAGCCAATCTCAGTGACAATTGGGCGGGAGACATCCATGGATGAAAAACACCCACGAAGAAACCCCATACCTGCAAGGGAGTCAGTAAAAATAAAGCATTTAATTGCAAGCTAAACAATCACCCGTAACGATAGTACTTCACAACAATCAAAAGATTCGAAACATCCGCGGCTCTCTACGCTGCCTTCTATAACAATGTTGAAGCGCACACCTCTGGCACGTACTGCAACGCCAAACGCTATTTTTTTTTAAATTGGTATTATTACAATTGTTGATCAGCCGGTGTTAGCTTGGCTGTGAACATAGAATTTAAATAATTCTAAATCCTAATTTTAAGCCTAATTGTTAGTCCCGTTTTAGTTTCGTAAGCGACAACAGTAGAGAAATTAGGCCTATTGGGTTCGATGTTAGGCCTATTTATTCTGGCAACATGGGATAGCGTGTAGTTTCCATAGCAATCTAGAAATCTTGAAATTACAATACGAAGCCAAATTATTGTTCTGTGTTGTGATATAAATACGTAGTCTGCTGTGTACTGTCGTATTATATGCACGGTTTCCTCCTGCAGCGTCGATTTGATGTTTCAAATTTGAGATTCCCGTTGATAGCGACAACGCCACTTTGGTTGCCATGTTGGCCGAATTCCTTCAAGGATTCATTTTTACATGAAACGAATGTGAGTCGTTAACGAATCCTTCCGGTTTTTTCCCATTTGCTTGTCTTCCTCTAGTGGTTAAAGTGTTATGATCAAATGTTATTATTTCGTTGAGTTACGTCAAAAAATCATTGTTAGCTGTAAGGAAGCTACGATGATTTATTTTGGCTTTTTTTTAAAGTTCACTTGATTACGAACAGCACAGTGTATGCCTCGTCGGAATTCCTTAACTATTCACGATTCCAAATTTACAATGGTGAGTGTTAGAAATAAATTCGAAAATTTGTTATTTCTCCCGTAATAATTGTTCGATTTACGTCAAATTTTGGCTCAGCAATACTGTTCGGGGTATCAAGCGTTATACCAAATTTCGTTCCAATCCGATCTTTCGTTTGGGCTCCACCCAGACTAAAAATGTGCGACCAACGGACCAACCAACATTTTGCAATTTGGTGTCCGTTATAGGCTACGCTTCGCTCGCTTCGCCAATAACCGCTGCATGTAGCGAACGAGTCTCTTTTCCACGTTTTGTGCAGCGCTAAATGGATCAATGCAGTAAAAAAAAAGGGGTGCAAGCTCTGCCGTCGAAACAAGATGGCCGCTTCTCACTGATAAAAAATTTGATCATCCTCTAAACTTAGCCATGGTTTTGTAGTTATGGTGGATTTGGCCAAAACCACAAAGCTGGTGGACGTAAAGTAATTAGTATATTGCCGCAAAATTCTAATTAATTCATTCCGATTACTACCACGATTAAAACCTTCACGATTTCGTTTTTTTAGCGAGTTGAGCGATTACGCCAGTCCTATGGAGAGGCGGCGGCCATTTGAGTCTTTTGCCAAAGCCACCTAAGAAAGAACAGCAAAAGCTGGTAAGACTATAACATAGACTTTCTCTCTCTGTCGCCTTTTTCAACTTTGGAACGGTACCAGATAGAAACAAACGGGTTTCACCTTGAGATTTAGCGTCCAAAAATTAGTTAAAAGGAATTAAAAAAAAACCGGTAGTATGAAGCGAAGTGGTTCACAAATGGCCGGAAGTGACCGACAAGTGATCTCATTATCTATGGAACGATACAAGATAGCGTCAAACGGTTTTCACCATTAGATTCAGCGTCCTAAAATTACTTAAAAGGAATAGAAAAAAACCCGGAAGTGGCTCTCAAGTGGCCGGAAGTGGGCCATAAGTGACCGGAAGTGGCCGACAAGTAAGCCCATCAGCTATGGAATGGTACCAAATAGAAACAAACTTTTTTCACGATTAGATTCAGCAACCAAAAATTAGTGACCGACAAGTGGGCCCATCATCTATGGAATAGTACCAAACAGAAACAAACGGTTTTCAGCAACCAAAAATTAGTAAAAAGGAATAAAAAAAACCGGAAGAATGAAACGGAAGCGGTTCAAGTGGCCGACAAGTGAGCCCATCATGTATGGAACGCAGTGCTTAATTTCTAATTGGTAAAGTATCGAAGCTGTCGCTCGTTCCCAGAGGAAGGAAGGGACAGTCATTTACATACCCTCAAAACCACAGCTAGGGGGTCTGGGGGAGCGCTGTAAACTCACCCAGCAGGGTACGGGGCGGAGCCCCGGAAGCTTTAACGTTTTTACCTATTTCAACACTTATTTTAGCTTCTGGAAGGTAACTTTTTTGAAGATTTCCACGCTCATACAATACAATGTTATTTTTATTTATTTTGGAGGAACAAAATAATATCCCAACTTGCCCCTTCCCCTGGACGCGCCATGGGGGGTGAGTGACGCCCTTCTCTCCCAATAAATAAAATGTACTTATTAAAAAAACAGTGCTTTACCAACTGTTTTACCGAATTCAAGGTAGGATTGATACAGAAAAATAGTCACTCAAATACCAAAAAATAACGAAAAAGACATTGTCCTACTTTAGAATAACTTTCAAAGTTTTTCATTGTTGATACATCACAAATCTTATTTTATTTTCATTATCGTTATAACACTTATAAAACACCAAAAAGTATTATCAACTGCAATTATTGGCAACATCAACGGCTACAACGCGTGCTACGGCATCAGACAAGCAAGAGAAACCTGGGGCGAGTTGCTCTCAAGCACGAACGTCGAATATGACGCGATTTTGACGTAATCGTTGCCATGTTTGCACACGACGTGGCCAACGATTCCGTCAAAATCGCGTCATATTCGACGTTCGTGTTTGACGAGCAACTCGCCCCTGGAAACGAGTGCCTGCGAGCGGATCGCGGCCACAGAAAAACTCACCCATTCGGCCTAAGCGACAACATTTAGTTTTGTTACGATGGTTGAGGTTGAATTAAATTAAATTTACTAAATGACATGGTGATTTTAGGTTGGTTTTAGAGTAGATTGATTTAATTTGAAGCTGCGAAAATTTCCGAAAAATGAGACTTTTCAGTATAGGTGAAATCTTTTGGTGAAATGTAGCTCTTAAAAGAACCGGAACGCCGTTCCGGCTTTAAAAAAAGAACCGGAACGCGGTTCCTGACCATCCCGGCCCAAATTAAGCCCTGATGGAACGGTACCAGCCAAAAACTAACGGTTTTTACCAGTACATTCAGCATCCAGAAATTAGGTAAAATGAATAACAAAAAAACCTAGAAGTATGAAGCGGAAGTGGCTCGGAAATGTACAGAAGACCGGTTGCGACTAGGATACGACTTGTTTTGTTGGTGGCCGTTTTGTATTTCTGTTGAGTACTAATCTGCCAGGGGGCCGTTTATTTTGGTGGTCTAGCTTTAGTTATGTATGCGTGATATAGGAATTTAACAAACTTCTGCAGCTGCTGCATTGCAGCCACGGAAAAGAAACGCACGTATTCTAATTTCCCATTCACCAAGCAAGGAAATCAACATGGCGTCGAAAACTTCTCTTCGTTCATGTTCCTATACACTTGACCATCTAGCCTAAGAGCAGCGAGAATTCTACATGATAACGCTAACACAGACGCAGAAAACGCACAAAGGCAGTGAAATAAGTCACAATCCACTCCCGACCTACTCAATCTCAATCTGAAACCCCTTTTCGCCTCTAAACCGGAAGGAAACGCAGCGGGTTCGAGGCTGTGGAGTTACTTCCGGCGGCGAGAGTAGCTGCAAATGGCGTCACTTGTTTCCAAGGTCGTTGGTGCTCGTGACGCCATCTGGCGATCGAATGCGGCACTTTCCATTTGTTAGTGCTTTCTGAAAGCCGGAAACACTGCACCACCACTTCCGTAACTCGAGCTAATGAAACGGCAGGGAGGCGATGCGTGTTTCAGTGGCCGCGGCGATGACAGACCACAAATTCCTAAAATTTCATTTTGCCCCTCTTCGACGATTCACAAAGGCGGTTTGTTCCTAATAAATTTTTATTTATTTGTTGGGATATACCGTTGTAACATCGATCAGGTGAAAGCGTACTAGAAATGAGCGGCTTCACTGATCAGTCTCGCCCTGCACGTGAGTCAAAAGTTACGAAACGAAATTAAAATAATTTGTTTTCGTGTACGGTAATACGATTAGACCTCAAAACGCAACCTAAAATCTCATTTAAAATAATGGAATACGGCACCGGGTGAAGACTAATGCGATGCCCTCTTCCTACCTCCCGAAAGTAACAAAATTGAGAAAACTGAGAAATCCAGAAATCCAGACAGTTTGAACGAAATGGGACTGGTCGCAGCTAACATCAGATGGAGCTGATTGGATACTACTCTTTCAGAGAAACAGGCGGCTGCAGCGACCATCTATTTCCGAACGGTCTTCACACTTCTGCCACTTTCGAAAATGATACGGCGCACACCTCTACAAGTACTGCAACAGCGCTGTCTATCATATATGGTAAAAGTAGTAACCATCGCAATTGCCGGTTAAATATGTGTTAGCTTTTAGGCCTAGTTTTAGATTTTAGGCGTAATTGTCAGCTTTAGGCCTAATTCTTACGTGAGGACATAACCACAATCAGGTCTCTACGGGAGTCGTCTCGCACAGCGTTCGAACTGTATGCAATGGGTTAGAATTTCAATAACACCAAAAGTTGACCTTTTTTTGCCCTTAAATGTGACAAAATTACATCAAAATGCATAAGGAGTGATTTTCTCGAAATATCTACATTAAGGCAAAGTCTCATAGCAAAAACGATAACAACTCCAAAAGGCACAACGATATGTACCCCCTATGCAGCAAGCCCTACAATGAAGACGGGCGAGCGTGTCATTGTTCTTGGGCCAGAAGTTGAAACTGTTACATTGTTGCTAGGAAAAGTTGAAACTGGCACATTATTGCCTCAACTATTTGCTCTGCGGGGTCATCTCACCGGCAAGTCTTAAATGACGTCATGCAATAAGGATAGTTATGTTTAACACAATACGGATGGTTCAAGCCAAAGCGATAAACTGGGAATGGGGGCCGGGGAGGGGGGACTGAACGGGGAATGCCGTGTGTGGGGCAGTGCGTCTGTTAGTCCTGCTATTGGCATTCTAATGATATAATTACCACGGACATTAGGAGGGGGGACAGTGCATCTGTTACCTTTAAGCATTAACTGAACATTAAGCATTTTTGGGGTTGTTTGCGATGGAGACCGATTCAGCTTTTACAAAATCTTGCAAAAGGAGGACGCTAGGAAAGTGGGCAGGGTGATAAGAGGAAAAGGGGGGGGGGAAGAAGATGAATTGCCTGTCGCAGTCAACATCAGGTCACGTCGACCGAAAACTGTGAAACAACCACGGGCGAAACAAAATAGTTAGTATGGAAGAAAACTGGAAACGTTGGTCTACTTTCTCTTTACATTGCTTTGGTAGGCAATGCGTAACAAGAGCACTTTTATGACGTGCAACGGTCGAAGAAATATGGACAGGGGAAATATTCACTCACGTCTGTGCAGGCTTATGGATTAGTTTCTACAGGTGATGGTGCGTCGCAAACGACAGGCTACTGCTACAGTGTATGAACGGATGGTAATAATTAGAAGGTTGACACACTGGACTAACTTAAGTTAAGGATGAGACTTGAGTCAAGAATTACCTTTCTGCCATTTTGGTCCAGGTTTAATTTGATATTGATTCGGTCGCCCGTCAATTGATACAGCTTGGTAATTTGGATGATGAGTTAGTGACTAAATAATCCCGAAATAAGTAAGCTAATAATTGGGCCGTTAAAGTAAAAGGGGGAAAAAAAGGTTCTAAATAAGTAGGCCGAAAATGGTTTACTTTAGGAATGGTTGGGGTTGATGGTTCGAATTCTAGAAAAGGCTTCATTCAGTTATTACCCCTAAGTTGGTCGTTAAGGGCAGGTGACAACTGGCATGAACATATGAGATACACTCAAGTGTGTATTGTTACAAGAATGGGGAAGTTAAATACATCAGGTTTAAACAATCAATTGTAGTAACAGACATTATCAAAAGCCAAGGAATAGAATGTATGGTCCTTGCAGGGAAAGGGAAGACGGAGTAGTTGCATCCAAGTGTCGCCAGGAGATGGTGCTGCAGGCAGAAGGAGTACCGGAACCGCACTGGGGCCAATGACCAAAGGACGGGAGTCTCTTATGCCAGCTCCAGCCGACGAGCCGATGCGAAGCCCCGGAACCTAACATGCTGCATGCGGCGAAGCCTGTTGATGCAGAAGTTAGCTTAGCGGCGTGATTTACCGATTAATCCGTTCTTGGTTCTTCTGCGGAGGCTTCCAGTTTTCCATGTTTAAAAGCGAAATTTAAAATACAGTGAGTAGTGAGGAGTACTCTTGTTAAGAACAAATAATTTATTACCAACCTGGCAACCAACTAGCCGTTTCTCGAGTTGTCTCTATGAAAGACCTTGAAATCATTGTTAAGAACAAATTTATTACCAACCAGGCAACCAACTAACCGTTTCTCAAGTTGTCTCTATGAAAGACCTTGAAATCATTGTTGATAACAAATTGAAATTTCACTTACAAATTAAGTATGGATGTAAAGAAGCCCGCAAAAATGTGTTATCTCTTTACTTTCTGCTTTCACTAACTGGAATGCTGATATCACGCGGAAATTGCATTTAACCTTTATCCGTCCGAAAATTGAATATTTTATACAAGCATGGTCACCATACCACAAAACGGACAAACCCAAAAGCGAGAAAGTTCAAAGATTGGTAACTAGTCAATGGAAGCAGTTAAAGCAACTCCCTGATGAAGATCGGCTTAAACATTTGGAGCTTCCTACTATGCAGGGACGGAGAATAAGAGGTCTTATTTGAACATACCGAATCTTAAATAAATCAATTGATTTTCCCAGTGAAACTTTTTTTGAACCTTCCAACGTCGGTTTTAAGAAGTTCAAGAGGCCAAGTGTTCAGTGTTGGTTGGAAAATCATGTCTTACTGTTTGTGTAGAGACTTTGTTTACATATCACCACCGATTGTGTCTCCAGATTTCAACAATTATTGCCGCACTCACGACAAGACCTACTGTTGATTTGCAGTAACAATGAAACTCTCTCATGTTTGATGTCATGCGCCATGTGAACAATGAATTGTAACCTGAATGAATTTTTGACTTGCTCTTAGCTTTTAACTTCCACTTTACCCCTGAACGTCCAAACCGACCAATTCCCCATCAGTCGCCACTTTTGGATGCCTTTTAGGCTTTTTTAATTAGAATATTCCACCTTAACCCTCATCTCAACTTCAAGTTAAGCTTGACTTTCCCAATGCTTGCGTAAGCAGCATCCCAACCTTTAGACCGCCCGCGCACTGAGCGACTTGGCCGCGCGGCCAGGTTGCTGCAGCCAATGAAAATGATTAATGCGTGGTTTTACATAAACGGTAAGGATTCTGATTGGCCGCGCGGCCAAGTCGCTCAGTGCGCGGGCGGCCTAAAGGCTAGTATTTTCTCATTAACTACAACTTTAATTTCAACACTGTATTCCCGGCTTCTTGCCAAATCTAACCAAGCCAGACGTTCACTTCTTTTTTGCTCCGGTTTGTGAGCCGAACCCGCGAATTCAAGCGAGCAAATGAATCTATCACCGTGATTTGAACAGTGGTGTAAGGCCGGGTTTACGCAACCACTCGCTTTTGCATTCTCGCAGCTAGAAGCTAGAAATCACCTCTAATCCCAACATGGCGGCGGTTTTATGTCTGTCGCCTCGCAACGAAAACATCAAATAATGTGAGTTCAGAAGCGTTTGGGAAAATTGTTTCGTCATGAGGAATTCTTTATATTATTGGCACGGATTATAAGACTGCAAGTATTTACTCAAACGATGTCGGATTTAGCTAATGCATTTAGCGTTGTTATCATGGCAATGTCACCTTTGCCATCGCGATTGAGTTCTCGCTGCGAGAATGCAAAGGCGAGTCGCTGCGTAAACGCGCCTAACTAGTGGGGGAGAACAAAGGGGCGATTCGCCACCTCTATAAGATTTTGAAGGATTATTCGGCAAAATGGCCAAGCCACTTTTTGCATAGCTGAAAAAAAACCATGACTATCCTGAAGAGATAAAGACTAAGTATCCAGTATGAAAAACTAAAAGATTTACATTACAAATTTTCTGTTGCGTTTAATGCAATTAGCAAATCTGATTTTATAAACATGCTTCCACCGGCACGTTACAAGGCCAGGAAATGCCGGAAAATAGCAAAAATGCGTTAGCTGGGGCAGGGGTCGTAGAGTTCCTACTTTTTCCTTATTTCTTACTTTTACAGCTGCTGCCATGGGATTAAGTCATTGAATAGATTTTTGTTAAATTGGCTTTGGTAGCCTAGATTTAAGAATGCTGTCGCAAATCTTGTTACTTGCATGTTTGCTGGGGCCAATGGCCAATCTTAGTCTTGGGTGTTCATTCTTACACAGGTGGACATTATCTATGTCTTATGTAGTTTCCGGTTCCTGCCTCTAGAACATTCCATTACCCATAATACCCTGGCTATTTCGCGGTTGTCAGGGGTTACCAAAAGTTATTTAAGCAAGGGGCCAGCATAGTAAAATCAGAAAGCCTTCGGGCCAGCCAACTGGCTGGTCCTCCCTCAACCCCTGCTAGGTCTCCTAGTTAGGGGGATTTTTGGCTTTTAGACCTTTAGTAGGCCCAATTTGTGGTTAGGCTTTTCCCCCCCAACCTAAACGAGCCTTTTTATTAACCCTCACTTAACCCCAAAGTTCCCCATCCCTTTCCCCAGTCTTCGGTTTTCAGTCTAATTTTGGTTTAGCTCTCCCACTTTGCTATATTTTCGTCAAATGCTCTTGAAACAAGTAAGCTTTTATCACATTTACTGTTATTAAGCCCTGATATTATGCCGAGGGGTTTCTTACTTTTACCTACGTTTTAGTGAAAAATTCCTTATTTTTACTTATTTATGACTTACAAAATTCCTTATTTCCTACTTTTTCCAGTAAAACCCGCTACGACCCCAGCTGGGGGAGCTCACAGTGGTCCCCCAGACCCCCTAGCAGTTATTGCTTTCTCCCTCCACGTTATTCAGCTAAATGG
>JAHWFP010215574.1:0-11505 GCA_023313725.1 Lithobius niger
TTATGCGATTCCTGGTGTTAGTCCGAAATATCTATGGAAATGCACGCCTGTAATGACCCCACGTGTGGCCAAAATTGAATCTTCCCTATACCAGCGAGTTTTCTCAAATCGTCGTCTTCCCTTGCTTCCCAAATTTGTGTGCCATTTTTGGCTGCTGCCGGAAGCTGCTTTCCAATATTCCCCATTCCTGATTCGTTTACGAGACTTGCAAAACGTAACGCGGAAGACACAAATTTGCTTTCCATCTTCGCCATCATCATATTCATCAACCCATCATCAGAAAGGCCTTGTTTGCTGATTTTTTCCGCACCCCTTTTTCGGCCTCAGGGTCTTCGGAATTTTGTCAGGGCTGCGAAACAAGAAGACTGGATGGTGCACTGAATACCAACAAGTTGCACCGAATACCTGTAAGTTCACTAAATACCTGAAAGGTAAACATCCTTCCTTTGAATTGTTGTTGATGAGTACGTGGATGTTAGCTGCCAGCGAAGAAGATCTTTAACCTCCTTAAAAATAGTAAAGATTAACTGACGTACTTCTAAGTCATAATTATCAGAACTTCGGCCATGCCGTTGTCAGACCAATATGCCTTTTCCAAAAATGCTGTATTTTTGCGAAAATGGCACCGAAGATGCCATCTTCAAACTATCCTACTAGCTATCTTGCTATTCTATGCCATGTTGAGCAAAACGTTGGTCTTCTGAATGACGGCCTAGTCGAAAATTGCTTTCTTTGCGGCAAAAACTATATCAAAAACCAAAACTGGTAAAAGGGACCGCCATGGTCCGAATGGTTCGGCCCTTCAAAGGAGTGATATCAACACACCAAAACATTCGCCAAGTTAATCGCACCGGCTAATAGATCGAAGGGGAAAACTAGAAAATTGATACTTTCGGTAGTAATGCGATTCACTTGGCGAATATTTTGGTGTGTTAATATCACTCATTTGAAGGGCCGAACCATTCGGAACATGTCGGTCCCTTTTACCAGTCTTGGTTTTTGATATGATATCAGTTCTTTTTTTTTAAATAGTGTATCAGACTCAACTCAACTGGCCTGCAGATGTGTAATAAAGTACCACGTCATCAATAGCTTGAGTGGTCATTTTTCTAATATTTCAATTTCATATTTCACTCTTTGAAAGAACGAACCATTCTCAACTTATTCGCCTCTCTATCAGTTTTTGGTTTTGTTCTAAATTTTTTTCCAGTGTGTGTGGCTTGAGTGGCCATTTTTCAAATGTTTGAATTTCGTATATCTCCTTTGAGAGGTACCATTCTCAACTTTGTCGCCGCTTTATTAGTTTATGGTTTTTTTTTAACCATAAACACCCTTTCGTGCTTGAAAAAAAAAATGACCTACTTTGTATCAACTTTAAAGGGATATACCTCCCAGTGCCATTTTTCTAGCTCCGCCACATCAAGTATGGCCCCAAAGGTCTTATTTACTTACAATCCCTTGGTAAAAATCTGTTTTAAAATGTGGCGTCTAGGAGATTTTCTGTTGAATAATTGTTAACTTTATTTACTGCGTTCCGCAGTATATGATCCTTTGCGCGCTAACAATAATCATGACCGTTTCATCTCTGTGTGCGCATGTACCAATTTTCTAATAATTACCATGAGATCAAAAATCTAAAAGACTAATGCGGTAAAAATTAAAATTAATTATTCCAATAGATCGCCGAAGCAAAATTATAAGACACTAGCCTAGAAAATTATAAATTGTGATGTTAAAATACAAGAATCATTCCGGTTTGTGACGACACAATCTTTAACTTGATGCTGTTTTGTGTACTATTCCCAAAGCCAACCGAGATAGCAGATACGTTCCTCGCTGCGAGGAACGCAGGCTACCACCCCAGCCGACCTTGGCTCTGGTAAATGCGTGGATGGCGATCTGCGCGTGGCTGTTATAAGGCAGGCCGGGTGTCCTTTAAGCCATGCAATTCGTTCACTCCCGCCAGTTGGTGCTACTGCTGTTCATTCCGCCAACACGATTCGCGTCATTTTATGTCAATTGTGTTAGGGCACACGGTGAGGCAGGATCAGGCTTTGTTTACGCCATGCATACTGCCATTGTTACAATGTCCGCTTGTTCTAATGTGGAAAGCAGCTATACACTCCAGGTGAGCGTCGCCCAAAATGACATCGATACCGATTTAGCAATTTCCGCACCAAACCATGCACGGAAATTTGTGCATCTTACTGTGAGGATGAAATTGAACGTGGTGAAATAGCTTGGTCTGGATCGGAAAGGAGGAAAGAACAAAGCGGCGCCAAAAAGAGTTCTACTTCAATAGATTCGTAAAGCAGCACCCAGGAACAAAGGCGTGAATTAACCAGCGTCGGAAGAGGCTGTGAAAGCACCAAATTCGCAGGTTGTGTATTCCTTTTGAATATTAGATAATGCTGCGGAATTTTCCGCAAGTCATTAACGCCCTCTGAGTCGCATAATTCGAACGAGATAGATTATAGTCGGGCTATGGTAGCGGCGTTTTCACGCAGTGTATCGATTCTGTACAATCGTCCTAACGAGTTCCGTCGTTCTTGGGGATTCCATGGAAGTGGTGAAATCTGTCACCGAACTTGTCCCATAGTATGTTTTCGAGGCTTTGGCACAAAGCGGGTTATGCTTCAGTTTTCTCTTAGCGACCTCCGACCAAACGTTCGAAATGCGGGATTCGTCAGTTGGAGCAGGAAAAGGGAGGGGGTCGCGGGGGAGCAGCTAGCCGGCGACACTCCACAGTCAGACGTTAATGAAACGAATTTGCAAAAGAATTGTCAAGCGTAGGGGTTATGCTTCATCGAAGGACAAGGAGAGAGCCTTGGGCCACTACTTCATTTATGGGCAGTGTCCAGATTTTCACGAAACATCAGTGGTGTTCAAAAAAAAAAGCATTCACATCACGCTATGACGCTCTAGTTGCTTAACTTCTTTGGATTTTTTTTTTTTTGGGGGGGGGGGGGCGGGGAGGGGTGCTTCGTGCACAGTCAATCGCTATTTCTATTTCTATTCGGCTTAAATTTTAGGCAGGACAATCACTTTGAAAAAAAATCGGGCTTCATATTTAACGAAAAAATATCCCATTATGGAGCAGTGGGCAGAGTTGTATAAGAAAAATGTGTTGACGTAAAAAATGGATCCCGTGATTCTTTGCGTTTTTCTTTCTTCTGACTGGACGTGCAACAGACGTTTTGTGTGGTAAGAATCTATCGAATTTAAAGTATTTATAGATGCACAGGCAGTGATTTTATGTCGGTTTATTGCCTTTCAGATTTTTGAACACGTACCAGATTGTGGTGTGAAAATTTAAACGTGATTTATTTAATATGTTCGACAAGGGTATTCGCCTGGAGGTTTTGTCATTGGAGTGCCTAACCCATCCTTCTCTTATTTAAAAATGTGTCTTGAATACACACAGGTCTCCATTACAGGATGCTGGTCGGCTTCTCCACGCACAGTTCTAAAAATTGCGAGTTTGTGTTGGCACAGGCTATCCCTTAACATAAGACGCAAACTCGTTTAAAACGGTTTGCGTACATTTTTCGTTTAGGAACGCTTCGCAACGGAGAGGCATGTGAGCAAGGAGCTCATCCGTGCTAACTAGCTTGCGTGCGTTTATTTATTAAAAATTGCAACGAGATATATTTTTACCTTATTGATTACCGTACCACCAACGAAGCTCAACTGATGGAAAGGAGGGAACCAAACATACGTACCAAACGATTTTCGTGGTCGAAGCTATCCCGCGCAGTCGCTTCACCGTAATGTAGGTTGAACTATACCTGACAGATTTCACACAAACATTCTTTATTCATGATAAACGCAGACCGTCCCATGAACTCCTGGATTTTGATCGTCACTATTAATAAAATATTGTCCATAAATATTTCACGTTTTCGAATTGGAAAACCAACTGCGAAATCAAGTTTCGCTCACGAATTATTCATCCGGCACACTGGGTTAAATGTTTTTGAAACGTTGTTAAATTTACATTAACACTATACGTTTACCATTCCGTGATTGTGATGTGTCTGCAATACATGTCTACACAAAATCATTTCAATAACCGGTTTGGATTTCTAAACAATATCGACTAAACTTTAAAATGTGATCGATACTATTTCTTGGGGGAAAAACAACGAGCTGCCGTCCCATTACTATGAATGAAATTATTACTTTTTGACGTTAGGGAGTAAAGATGTGCATCCGGTTAGCTGACTACAGCGAATCAGGAAGACAGTTTGTAAAGCCATTGAACTGAATGAGTTAGGTGCTCACAAAAAAAAAAACCTCCTTTCGTTTTAGGCATTGACCCAAATATGAGCATCCCACATGTTTGTGGCTCGCATTCCGAATGCTGACTTAGACTTGATGATAATATCGTAGCTATTTATTGTGTGCGCGGCGTATCTTGAGTCCTGCAAGTATCTTATGAACGGCTACTTTCTCCTGGAGGGTGCGGCTTTAATCGACGGCCGCCATTGTTTTTGTAACCATCTTGGATATCAACAAGGCACTCTGCTATCAAAAACATACAATCGATTATCTGTGGTCATTCTGCGGAGAACTCAAGAAAGGCCGCGGACATAATAGTGCCATTCAATCGGAACATTGTATGGGTTCTTTGAGAAGAAATCTGGTAGTGAATGGCATTAAATAGTTAAGACATCATTTCAAGTCTGAGTCGGAGACAGACAATGAGTCAGCGTTCAGAAAACAGGCCTTTGGTTCATTCTTAACTTGTCTCGGAGACGCTTTGGGTGCTAAGTGGAGGTCGATGTAATATTCTTGTTACGTGGCTTGCGTTAGTAGCACTGCTTCCACCTATATACAGGGAGTTTTTCCCCTTTTCAGGGGAAAATGCTCTTCAAAGGGGAAAACAATATTATATAGGGAAAAAGGGAGAAAATGGGGAAATTCTGTGTTTTATTTGCGAGTTTCAATATTCTGTAGTGACTTACGATCTTCTCTCCATCCAGACCCACCATTTCGAAACCTCTACACCAACAAACGCGTGTTTTCAAAACCATTATCCAACCCCAATTTATAATTTGATTAGTGATTACTCGCCTATTGCTGCTTTATTAAGGAAAAAATCAGCAAAAATTGTGGGAGTACTAATTTTTACAGGTCCATCCATATAGATCACTTTTGGCAGGAACAGCAGTAGGAGTAGTTCTAATAAAATAAGTAGTCGTTTGAATTTAATTTTCAATTTGCGTCAATTGGTTGCGCTCATGTGTCATTAAAACGGGCTCATTTTCTTAAATTAGGAAATGTTTAAAATTAGCGATGTAATGATAGGAAATTAAATAAGGGAAGTAAAAAAAAAAAAGGGAAATTTGTTTTGCACAGGTAAAAAAAAAGAAATTTAGTCTTTACTCAGGGAAATTCTAAATTCTGTCCTTAACTCACCCGGTTTTTTTTTCCAGGATGATGCATCAACTCTCGGCGCATGCGCAAACCTGCAGTGAACACTGTCAACTCCACTAGTTATCGTATAAAAAGAAATCTGGGTTGTCATCGGGAATCAGTCTGAGCATGGAGCACTGTATGATAACTTGCTTGAGCGCGCACCCAGAGGCAGACAAAGTATTAAGTTGACACTTGGTTTAGAGATAAATATGTAATGTCGCCACCAATCCACGTAGGTAGACCATTTAAGAACCGATTATGGTCAACTAATTAGGCCCAACGATTAAGCGTATGCATTGGTGATGTTGCATCAATACATTTCTTTTTCTCAAGCTTCATTTTCTTGTCTTCGATTAGTCCTCTGTAAAATGTGGCAACAACGCCATTTTGTCTGCTCAATATTAGTTACTAATTTAGGTGTTGCAGCGCGAAATTAGTTTTTGGAACAATAGGTAGCAACTACATCTAACGAGCTTAATGAATTCATCGCCGATTTTGTGGCCCCATTCATTCGCTCTGGGATCAGCCCACAGCAAGAGTACCCCAAATTATGTGCATAATTACATTATCCAACATACATAAACGATCAATTCAATATCAAGTTTGGTTTACTTCACCATGACTCACCGCTACCTCCATCTTGGAGATATCCATTACCTTTCACTGTGCACGTTATTTCAGTACGTTCCTTTTTTCGCGATTCTTTGAAATGCATCTACCTGAGATGACGTGTGGATACAGCAAAAGGGGAGGGGTGGAGGGGGGGGTAGCGAATGAGAATACGATTCATACGATATCGTGGGCGAAACATGATAGCCCCAAGGTCCCCAGTTAGTCAGGGCGTGGGCGTGTTTTCGGAAAGTGGGAGAAGGGGGAGGGAGGTGCAAAATGGATTGGGTGAATGGAAGAAAGGTTCTTGGGTCACAACAGGACATCCTGGTAAATGACAAAGCGACGAGTAGAAGCTTTTACCGCAATGACGATCTTTGATGAATATTTGGCATGATATACAATCGATAATGCTCGGACAACATCGGAGCCCATCAACAGCACGAGGAGAGAATGAGGCGAGTTGAAGAGAGGGGGAGCGTGGTAAGGGAAATCGAGTGTTGCAAGATGGCCGGCTAGGTGTGTGTAAGCGTAAGAGTTCCTCAAGGCAACCCAAAGCTGCTTTGGAACAATCCTAAAGCTAATTTTTTCCCTTTGGAGTTTCACAGAGTTTTGAACATTTGGGGAGTTTACCATCGGTATGATTTGTAAGAATGGAGAGGAATGGATTCTGTAATCGAAGAATACAGCAAAGCCAACACACTGGGAACTGTTAAGGACGATAAGTGATAATAGTAATAACCAAAGCATTGAAATGAACTCAAGACCGAGTGAACCCGGGTCATTGATGGTGGAGGGGGAGGGGAGGGCGGATTTGAGGTTTAATGGCATGTCGACAGCTAGGCCATTAGCACCAACCTCAGTCACAGTGCAGTGGACCGGGATACCACTGTACCACACATTACAGAGATGTTAACCAAGCCCCAGATTTCGATCTTATTGTACATCTGTACCTCCTGCAAAAATTGAAGAACCCCGGACGAGAGGAAAGAATCATTGCTCAATTGACAAGCTTCACAGTAGTTAGTGTAGTATTTATCCTGTATGTCAGCACATGCCTAATGTGCATCCATCATGCTGGGCTAAGATCCTCATGCGAGTACGTTAAGAACACTCAACAACACAGACTTAGGGTGTGCTGAGTGAAAGATGAGGGTTCTTGTAGTGTACGGAGCCCTGTCAAAGTACGATAATCCCCCCCCCCCTTTCACTCAACACACCCTAGGTATCTGTTGCTGGGTGATCTTAAGGGAAAGTGCATGAGGAGCTTAGCCCAATGTAGCACCATGATGTAATTACATCATGAATGTGCTGGTATACACGATAAATACTTAAGTAATGGTTACCCTGAAGCTCTTAAAAGTAAACTGCTTAACCAAACTGATAAAAAATACTTGTTGATAGGACAGCCTGCCTTAAACCGCCTTTCCTGCATCAGGGAATGAGTATTTAGCTTGGACTGTTTTTCCTTTTCACCCCACTCTATTTTAATCAGTAAACAAAATCCTTAGCAAAGCTAAGAGTGGTATCTAAACCGCTGAGCATTGTTAAAGATGCAGGTTCGAGCAGGCTGGATGGGGGGATTTGGGGCGGGAGAGGAAAACTATGTTTGTCTCTTCTCTTCCACTGATAGATGACATGCTTAATGTCCGGAATAGTGTCAGAAATCTAGTGTATGCCATTTCTTCTAACACTTGTAAAGGCACAGGTGTGTAATTTGGGAAAACCGGGTGTCCTTTGGCCATAGGAACAGCATAGGGGTTATGTTAAGCCGAAGGACATCCTCTGCCCTCACTGGCTGGGCTGTGGGCATTATCTAGATTTTGATAAAACATCAGCGGTGTTTCAATAAATAAACCTTGCGTATTCGGCTTAACTTTAGGATTGGACAATCAATTTAAATAAGAATCGGGCTTTAAATTTAACGAAAAAATTTCTCATTATGGAGCAGTGGGTTGATTCGTATAAGAAAAATGTGTTAATGTAAAAATTGGGTCCCGTGATCCTTTATTGAATTTTAGGTTGCTGAGGAAGCACCCGATTGTGGTGTGAAATTTAAACTCGATTTATTAAACGTGTTCGACAAGGGTATATAGTTGATGTGAAATCAAAAATATTTTGCGTTACCAATCTGTTGATTCTTATAGTGCTACTGTAAGTTGAGTTTCATTATGTTTACAATTATAATAATAATAATAACAATTTTGTCACGATAGCAACATTGCTGGCAAGGACCCTAAGATCGCTAACAGCCAGCCTCAATTTAAAAACAGAAGACAATCACAAATAATGATGCAGATTGGCCAAGGGAAGGTGAGGGGATTAGGTATTGGGACACGAATGCCTTACCACCAAGGTTAGACCTGCCAGGGACTCTATGGCCCCCGATGGCATCGCCAAACGTGTTGGACACGGGAGGTGTAGGATCGGCCCAATTAAAAAATAAAATCCAGATGAGCAAATGAGACCGTTAAAAAGCAACGTTATATAATACAAAGTATGGCTATGATAAGTACCAAAGACAAAAGCATCCCCAAAATGGAAATTGTCACCAGTTAAAAATGAATAATTTGTGCGAATGAATAAATTTGTACCTGTATAATTTCGACGCGGATTGGTAAATTTACAACCCGTTCCCTCTAGGAGTGTGTGGGTATAGAATGAGCAATTCCTTACAATAGTGGTGCTTGCTGCCTTGTATACCCTTTATTAAGACTAAGGCACAACCTGGTGGCTGTGCATACAACCTCACTTATCAGTGAATGTAAAGTACGCCTCTATGGGCAAGCAAGTACACTGAAGAGGTGTGCTCCACCCAGGGAAGTAGCAGACAATCCATGCTTCGATGAGGAATTCTAATAAAGTGTAGAGTACACACGAATATTTTCGGCGGTATTCGGTGTTTACCGTTGGATAGCACGATTTTTTAGTATCGGAGGTAACGCAGCCAGAACTATAAGGCTAGTGGCTCCAAAACAACACAAAGCCGTTCTCCATAACAAATTATAGTGAAAGTTCTTCCAGTGTGAAGAATGCAGTAAATATCTACAACTGGTAATATAATGGGGAAAAAAAACAGTATTACACCCGTTTTGAAAGAAATCAGTCACTTCGTTTATCGTTTTTACACCAAATCTCTGGCATGGTGTCAGAGCTATCCAGCTGTCTTCGTATGTGTTGGATTCGTTTGCAGAGCATTGGGCAGAAATCATATAAGCGGAGCACAAGGCAGAAATCGTAGGTGAAGTGACTGCAAAAAATATTCTAAATTCAATATTACAACACAATGGAAAACATGTATTGTAGCATTACTTGCTCTCCCGAGTAAGGGCGCGTTTACGCAACGACTTGCCTTTGCCTTCTCGCAGCGAGAAGCTAATCGCGACGCCAAATGTATCGTTGCCATGGTAACATCGCTACCTGGATTAGCTAAATCCGACATCGTTTGAATAAATGATTGCAGTCTTCTAATCTGTGCCAATAAGATAAAGAATTCCTCCTGACAAAACAATTTTCCCAGTCGCATCTTCACTCACATTATTGACTGTTTTCGTTGCTAGGTGGGAGATCAAAAGCCGCCGCCATGTTGGAATTTCAGGTGATTTCTAGCTTCTAGCGGCGAGAATGCAATTGCGGGTCTTTGCGTAAACGTGCCCTAAGGCCGGGTTTACGCAACCACTCGGTTTTGCAATCTCGCAGCTAGATGCTAGAAATCACCTCAAATTCCAACATGGTGGATGTTTTATGTCTGCCGCCTCGCAACAAAAACAACAAATAACGTGAGTTCAGAAGCGTTTGGGAACATTGTTTTGTCATGAGAAATCCTTTATATTATTGGCACGGATTATAAGACTGCAAGTATTTACTCAAACGATGTCGGTTTTAGCTAATCCATTTAGCGTTGTTACCATGGCAATGTCACTTTTGCCATCGCGATTGAGTTCTAGCTGCGAGAATACAAAGGCGAGTCGCTGCGTAAACGCGCCCTAACTGCCGAAACTCAATAATATGCCAAGTATTTTGGACACGCAGGAATCACTATATTTTATAATTACAATTCAATTTAACAGGGAAGTGAATTTGTGCCTTTACCGTGAAATAATTAGTACAAAGACGAAACCAACGGCATTCGCCCTTGAAAACTGTCGTAAAAAACATACCGAAAGTAGGCTACACCAAAATGGAAAGACGCGCCTGAATTCGATACTTTCACTGTTGTTTACGTATTGAAATACTGAGTTCCCTTTCACAGTTAGCAAAATTATACACCCTTTCTTTATTGTTCCTCTGGAAATTCCCTTTCCAATGATACCAAACATAACCGGAAATAACTACCGGAAGTGGTGCTAATGTGTTAGTGGAAAGAAGCCTTTTTTTTTAATGGGAGTCTGAATATGACACTTTCGCTGTCATTAATTGAACTACTGAATTCCTTCAATTTTGGGCATTACAATAACCTTATTATTTCCATTACAGGGTGTACTATGCATTGATCATATGATTCTTTAGTACCACTTACAATAGTTACTTCCGGTTGTATTTGGTATCATTGGGAAGGAAATTTCAAGAGGAACAATAAATGCAGGGGGGGGGGGGGGGTATGCTTTTAGTAACTGTGAAAGGGAATTCAGTATTTCAATGAATGACAGTGAAACTGTCGTATTCGGACGCCATTTTGAAAAATGGTGTCTTTCCACGAACCAAATTAGTACCACTTCCTGTAGCTACTTCCGAGTGTGTATGGTATCATTGGAAAGGAAATTTCAAGAGGAACAATAAAGGTAGGGGTATAATTTCGCTAACTGTGAAATGTAATTCAGTATTTCAATTAATAATATTGGAAGTGTCGATATTCACCAAACATATTTTGGTAAACTTTTGATCTGTTATGTATGACAGTTTTCAAAGGCGAGTGCCGTTGATTTTATGTTTGTACTAATTACTTCATGGTTTGGCCATTATTTGCGCTACGGTAACTATGATGTCTTCCTTCTTGCAATAGGCCTAATGTTCCTCTTATCTTCAATTACTTCTTATGATAACGGAATGAAGTGTTCCTTAAAGCGACGTCCACAAAAAAATTAGATGTCGCGTTACAAGGGTTCCACGGGGGAGTCTTTGTTCCAGTCGCCTTGCGTTGGTTAGATCAGTCCCAGTCTCCTATATCAATCACGTTGACGCTTCTAATTGCAAGGTTGTGACCTAATCATGCGTCACAGATTTAATTAACTTCATAAGGGATTATCTCGGGTCTCGGACGTAATCAAGCGGCGGGAATCGACGGTCGCTCTAGGATTACCGGTTCACCTGCGAAAATTAATAAAATGGCCGCGGAGCCTGCTGCAAAAGCGCCCCATTTGTGCTTGAAAAATCTTTATCCTGGTGTATAACTTTTGTGACCAACGATGCTAGGGAACCGAATTTAATCATGGTCAGTGGCGCACCGAGAGTAGCAATAAAGCGGTGGTGTCTCTT
>JAHWFP010215574.1:11605-31149 GCA_023313725.1 Lithobius niger
CCCCCCCCGAAGACCCGAAGTTCAGAGTTAAAATTTTGCACAAATAGGGGTTTATTGCGGCTGAAAAAATTGTGAAAATTGGCTCTTTAAAAGTTTCAGAGGCACAAAACTGTTTTAAAGGGTTCTCAGAGGTTTTAAGCCATTTTTTGCTCCCCACCTCCGGTTTCTCAGTGGATTAAGTTCAAAATAAGGAAAACCGCTCAGGTTTGAACAAAGTTTGTCAGGTAATGCAACAAAAGGACTCGTTTTAATCAACTTTACACTGAATGGGGGAAAAAATAAAAATGCACGATTTAAAGCAGCTCAACCAGATTAAGGCTTAAGCTGCTGAAAAGAGAGGTGGCATTTGCGGTAGAAGGGAGAGGATTACATGATAATCATATTACATTTGTTGTAGTCAACTTAAATACGAATGCAAGCTTCTCACTCAAATCAAACTGGTTCGTAGCCTTTCTCCCCTCCCTCCAGTTTATCCTTGACGGTACACCGAACGAGAGCGATTACGAATTTTGAACGAACGTTTTTGGTAATAAGTAGCAAAACTAGTTTATTCTTGTTATTATAGCCTGCTTCATATTAACCTGAAAAAATTGAACCTTCATTTAAATTTATGAATTCGCGACAATTCGGTCCCAAAAAATTAAGACTACATACGACAGTTTGGTCCCAAGTCAAAAATTTTTCCAAGTTAAAAAAAATAAAATGCCAGTTGACATTTGAGTAACAACTATTACAACTGCGACAAAAAAAAATGAGAATCTTATGTTGAGTGCAATGCCAGTTTCTACTTTTGTTTATAACTTGAAATTTTTATATTTTTAAAACTCCCTGGTCAGTACTCCTCTAGGTACTAAGAACAGCTTATAAAACCGAGTTCCCCCTAAAAAATGTGTGTAGTAGGGCGGGGTGGGGTAGTTTAAAGGAAAGGTGACGTATTTTCAGGTGCGGGAGTTATGTTAAAAACACTGGTGCTACAAAGGGGACGGGGTCTAAATTCTTTGAAAAATATGTTCGGTAATTTGTGGACGCTCCTCAATCATTGCTGCAATTTTAAAACTTGGGGTCCTACACGTTTCACTGGAAGCTCTCCCTTTGCTCCCTGAGCAATGGCCAAAGCAACGCTACTGAGCTTGGTCCGTTTGAATGGCTTTGATGGCTTTCCACATAGTTGGATGACTATGGCCAATCAAAGATTCTATTTCAGCTTTCCGCAGCATTGCTTGTTCGACTGGTATCTGCCATTGTTGCGTCGTTTTATAGTACTACGTGGAGCTCAACTAATTTGCATTTATGTACATTTAACCCAATTAACCATTCGGACGAGTTAATTTTTTTATTTTTGCGGTGCCTAATTTTCGTAGGGTTATTTTTTATACGGGACCGAACTGTCGCACTATCTGTAATTGTGAGACCGAATTGACCGGGACCGAGTTGTCCGGAAACGAATTGTCATGGACCCCTCAGTACGACTGGCGGGTCTTACATCAGCTTTAGCAGTAATGGCTTTCACTCTTCCGTACAACGGAAACGACTTTGTCCGTGCGTGCGTCGCCTTTTTCAAATCCGGAACGGTACCAGATAGGGACAAACTGTTTTCACCATTAGCCTACATTCAGCGTCCAAAAATTAGTTAAAACGAATAAAAAAAAAATCAGAAGTATGAAGCGGAGGTGACCGGAAGTGGCCGAATGAGCTCATCATCTATGAAACGGAACCAGATAGAGACAAACTGTTTTCAACTTTACATTCAGCGTCCAAAAATTAGCCCAACTGAATAAAAAAAAATCGGATGTATGTAGCGGAAGTGGCCGAGTGAGCCCATCATCCATGGAACAGTGGCAGATAGAGAAAAACGGTTTTCACCATTACATTCAGCGGCCAAAAATTAGTTCAGATGAATAAAAACAAAAACCGGAAGTGTGTAGCGGGAGTGGACGAAAGTGGCGAAAATTTGTAGGAGACTGGTAGCGACTGTGTACTTACTGCAACCGCTTTTTTAATATGTTTACAACGTGCTTTTTAAAGAATCGTGGCTGAACGGTGGCGTACCTCGGCCTAGCGGCCTGAAGCAGTTGAGCTTGCTGGTAACTGGAAGAGAAATCGTGAAAAAAAAGTTCTTCAACTCAGTGCTTGGGTATTATAATTGACTATCAGACTTCTTCAGCAGCTATGGTATTTATTCTAGCTTATTCCGAACATTATCTCGTCACCCTGCGGTTTTTGGAGATTTCCCGTTTCGAATCCCCGGGAGTACCCCTTTCCTTTACATATTCCCTGATGCCTTATTATTTTTTTTTTCAATATTTAGAAGCTTATACTAACACTTCGGTTAATATTTTCGACAAGCCAGATATAATTTTTGCCAATTAGAGCCGACATTATTTTCGATTAAATTACAGCTTAAATGTGGAATGGATTGTTAGCTGTAACATGTGACAGCGCCACCACGTGACATAATGACCGACTTTTCATAACTACACAACACAAATTCAACCAGCACAACCCATCCAATCAGCGTAAACTGGCACATTTGTGGCTGGCGACATTTTCCGTACCAACACGGAAAAAAAAATGACGCAAGCGAAGACTAACCCGGCAAGTCCCGACGGTAAAAAAAACTAGGCACTGATATTTTGAAATGAATACTCCTACGACTCAATCCCATAGCATATTTTGTACTCTAATCTTATTTAAAGTTTTATAAGGTAGAAAAACTACGGCTTTATCCTAAACACAAAATGTGGTTTTGGTCATTATATAAAAAAAAAAAAAGACGTTTTCTCTCTCTCTTTCCTTGACAGGAAGTTTGTAAACTGGAAGTTTCCGTTCAGGAATATACGTTAGTCGTATGTAAAAATTCTTAAATTCGTTATAAGTTACAAATAATAAAATTTACAATTAAAAATTTTTTTAAACTCAAATGAGTCGATAGGTTAGCTTGACGTCACACCTTACCACTAAAACGTATCCGTGAAAATAGGCGGTTAATTGGCAATGATTGTGCGTTTGCTTGAAACGGGGCAGCCCAATGTCTCGGGGTGTGGAAAAATCACTCATCCTACGTGCTCCTGAGATTTCTACACCCCCTCGATATTGGATAGGCCGTTTCCAGCACACGAGTAATTATTGCCAGTGAACCGCATATTCCTCACATAAATCTATTACGGAATGCTAACAACATTTTGGGGGTATGACTTCAACCTACTTCATCATCATGAATGAACCACAAGGTGATGTGTACTGTAAATAATAGGTTTTTTGACTGAAGTTTCAATCGTATTTTAGGTTCTTAATTTAACGTAGCTAGAGTAGAGTTACTACTGAACGTATGAATTTACCTAGCATGCGTACAAATAATGGTGCTGCTTGCATCTCGATGGGTTGATGGATTCACCGCTGAAGAACAGCGTAACTGCTGTATGCTATAATCTGAGCTTGTTTACTAAGTCTGTACCGATTCCGAGCAAGCCGATTCTCGCCGAGCAGAGCATGATCATCGAGCGGCGTGGCTCGTGTCTAATACTGACACGTAGTCCTGGGGCCAATGAACCTTGAACGCGAGCTTCATTCTTATCTGTGTGATGCTTACTTCCAGTCGACGGTTACCGACGGTTGATGCATGGTTCATGCTGCATAAAGGGTGTACGGCCACACAGAATTCAATACAGGAACTAAATTTGGAGATAATTCTAATAAAAAAAAAACTCCTTTTTAATTCGACGTGTCACACGTCGAATTAATGTGGTTGTGGCCAAAAACGGGGGTAGCCCGTTTACGTCAGCGATATCTCCTCAAAAACCAGACACGTTTGTTTAATTCTGATCCGACGAAATTCAAGTATGCGGGTGGGTGAGTTGCAGTGCGCCAGTACACAAGGTATTATGCTGTAATTATTTTATTTAGGCCGGTTTTAGTTCGCTAACCTCTAAAAAGGTCTCTAAGCGAAAAACCGTCGTCAAATAGTACACGATCAGTAGCTGACGTCAGCGCTTCCTCAGCGTAAAGGTGTGCGCGCAACGCCCATCATACGAAAAATTGCGGCGTGTAACTGCGCATTTCGGCAAGTCAGCTCTTCAACATTGCGGTCGGTTAGAGGCTATCGTGTTCGTCGCGATGGCTCATCTCGTATGGCGCAGGACAACACAAAGTGAGTCATCACTTACCTTTGCGGTGATCTGGATGGTACACAGAATTTCTATGATTGAATCTGGACGGTACAATGAATGCGATGCTCGTATAAGACCTTTGCTGTTAATAACTGCGCCATCCTCGCTGCTTTTCGGGTGCGATCTATTACAGTATTTTATTACGCGTATTTGTGGTGTTGTTTCCTATTGAACGAGTGAGCAAAGCGAATGATGTCCTGTTTTCACAGTGGCGGACTGGCCAGAGGGAGGGAAAGGCGGGATATTCCTAATGGCCTCTGACTTTCAGATTTGTAAAAAATCCGTAACAGGAAGACTCACGTAAGTTTTATTGGTTCGACATTAGTTTTAACCACAGATTTAAAATTACAAATAATAATAATAAAGATAATTATAAAACGCTAGTAAAACAAGTACTTTGTATTGAGTAGCCTAACAAAAATTGGCCACATGAAATTGCAGTGTTATATTCAATGTGGACTTTGTCACAATTTTCGTGTGAATATTTTAACTTTTGTTAATACACATAAAAAGTGTAAATAAATTTAAAGTAGTCAACCTGACGTACCCTCAGCGCAATATGATTTCTCCTACTCCCCCCCCCCCCTCCCCACCAAATTACCTGCTGAATGTACGAAATATGGTGTTCGAAGATTTTTAAAATGTAAAGTCTGATGAACAAGAACAACGGGTACGGGGAACTGTAAAAAAACAACGAAGCTTTTTTTTTTTTTTTGTAAGAATACCAATATCTGCGTCCGATGAAAACTTATGTGGTCAGTGATTGCATCGTCGCACACAAGATTCTGGCTCATTTGCCGTATCGTAGTAGCAAAAGTTACGAGACAATTTTTTTTTAATATAATGTGCAGTATAGTAGATATTCTTCAGTACACCATGCATTTAGATTTTTTAATAGTGTCCTGTTGGTATGTCTGCCGTTCCAACTTCATACGTCAATTACAGATTTTTTTTTATTCTACCATACGACACGTCGAATTTCTAATGCAGTGTTAGTGCATCTTGTTTTTAATGCTTTTTATGCTGTTTCGCTTTCATATTATACTTGGTAAAAGTGTAACACGCTATTTACGTATAGCAGGGTGCAACACGAGTAAACGCTCGTGGTGCACCTTGCAGTTACATAAGCTACTTGGCGTCCAGTCAACTTCCGCCCAAACCCGAACTTGGCCGAACGCCAGCCGGGTAACGAGCCAGCCCTCCTGTTCAAACCAGGTAGGACCGGATCGCACTTGTTAGCGATTGCGCAACGTAAATACCCTATAAATACGAGGGTCCGAACCACAGAAAGCCACTTGGTGTGGGGCAGACAACTCGAAAAGTTGTCTCCCTGGACTCAGCTAAGGATTAGACCAAGCTTCTAAGCTTGTGTTTAATGCCTAATATGTGTTCTCAGTGCATAGACCCCTAGCTAAGCAGTAAGGAGTAAATTGGTTTTGGGATTATTCTTGGATTCAATCGTCTACTCCCTGAGTACGTCACAAAAGCAGCATCGTTTTGGTAACACCAGGCTATTGTAGTGAAAATATTTTTTGTTTCTCGAAGCCTGCTAGGTATTTATCAAGGGCTGTTTAATAAAGGTGCTCGTTTTGCTCGGCAGCATTGATCGGCTCGGTTCTGCTCGGCGTGGCATTTTTTGAGCGCTCGGCTGGGCTGGAAAAATTGTGCTCGGCACAGCCTTATTGTTTAGGTTAATTCAGTATTTTTTTGCGATTTTTTAGGCTTGACAGAAACCTAAGCAATAAGGTTTTCTGTACGGATGTTACAGGTGAATTTGGATTTAGGGCAAAATTCTAACGTTTGATCGAGTTCCGAGCTGCCTAAATCGTCTCAAACCCAAAGTGGATTCACGTTGAGGCTTTACTCAACGCCATCTCTGTTTACGTTCGATGGTGGCGCTTCTGTTTACAAAGAAATGGACGAGGAATATGCCAGAAACTTCTTGGCCTTGTGAGAGAGATAAAGTAAAAAAAAAAACAACAAAAAAACGCACGCAACAAAAAACAAAAACAAAAGAAAAAAAAACAGACACACTGCAGGTGGAAGTTCCCAAATCAATAAAATCAGGTCACCGCCTCCCAACTTTCCGCTTTTCTTCTCGAGAAAACGTGACGTAAGGTGACAGACAAGAAGAACGCCCTACTGCCTCACACTTACCTACAGGCAAAAACACTTGAGATAAATTTTTTAAAGAACCTTGAAGTTGGGAAAACTGGGAGACGGGCTAGGCTCTTTGAACCTTATACCGGATGGCAAAAATATGTTGTTCCTCCTCTATTTTGCCTCGAAGCTTGGAAAAGTATGGTCTTTATTTTTCCTTCATGAAGTAAAGTTTAGATGGAGTATTTTCGTGGGTCATTGCTTTGTAAGAGATGACTTCTTCGTTATAAAGAGTGTATAATAAAAGTCCTCCCCCGCCCCCAATCAATACCAAAGAGCCTCCAGAGCCAAACATTATTTATTGATGCACCCTGCAGGATGCGGCGGACGGGAAGTGTTTCTTCCCAGATGTTGTGCACTACATTTTAATATTGGATGCCGGGCCTTCCCTTTTCTTTGAGTAAGAAGCTGCTTACTAGCCCATCCGTGCTTCTTCGACTTTTCCTTCAACACCCCCCCCCCTTTCTCCTTCCCTTGCCTGACTGACTGTCATTGCATTTTAATTCGATCAGTTTAGATCCGGGGCCTGATGTCACCAAGCAACCCCCTCTCCCTCTCCCCCACACGACTTCTTCTACTGCGTACACCCTAAGGCTGCGTGATGTCGTCAACAGCGACGTATTGTGAATATGGAAATAGATGAATATGGTCGTTAAACAGTTTTAGTTTAGAGATCCACACGGCGGAATTGTTGACAGCCATAGACGAATTTCGGATTATTTTTTTAAAGCAGGACGTAAAGGATAGTCACTAAGTTGTAATCCAGGTTAATTGCTCAAATACTACTTTTTCCTATTTTTTTTCTATTTTATTATTAAAAAGAAAGTACGAAGCACAAGTAACATTTAAAAAAATAATAATTATCTTTTTTTTTTTGCCTAACACAGCACTAAGCTTAAAATGAAAGAAAAGAAACAGATAGAAGTAGAATACGCACAACAACAAGAGCCTACACAGTAAATTTTTCTACATATTTCCCATTTATATTCTAATTAAATATTTTGTTGCTTTTTAATGAGGAAGTTTTTTAGTGTAAGTTTTAATTTATTATAGGATTTAGTATTATGAAAGGTAGACTGAAGTTCATTACATATAAATTTTTTACATACATTTTTTTCTTCATTTTTCCATAATTATTTCTCCAGATTAGCAATTTAAGTCTTTCAAAACTAAACGAGGAAGGCGGGGGGGGGAGGGGGAGGCTTGATGGCGCGTCAACAGCCAGGTCATTAGTCATAGTGCAGCGGTCCGGGTTGCCACTTCGCCACACATTACAGAGATGTTAACTTCAAATCTAGATTTTATCATAGATCAGTACCGCCTGCAAAAATTAAAAACCCCGGACAGGAGGACAGACTTATCGCCTAATTGACGCGCTATTGGCGAGGAAGGTTGAACGAGGTACGGTATGTGGATGGGAGGGGGTTTGATTCGAAAAAAAATTGATGGCCTGGTTAAGTGCCAACAAGGTCATTCATCGTTAATTCCTCATATATGCTTCACAAAGATTGAGGTATGGAATTTTTGAATTACCAATGCAAAAACTAGAAGGGAAATTTGAGTGCAATCATTGGATCTACATCACACGAAATTATGGTGTTGGCTGCCCCTAAATAGCGTACGATGATTCCCTGTGCTCCGGAATGTTGGACGGGGTGGCTTGTCATTCAGAGGTAGCTGTAGCCGTTTTAAGTGCGGTGTAGTTCCTACTATTCATGGCCGACTTTTGCTTTGTTACTTTTTTTCAATTTTGTTGGCATCATTGTTGTGGCTTTTTGTTTCCTACATGTTTCTAATGTATTTTAATCTTGCGCTCGTATCTTCTTAAGAATGTAAGAAATTGGCAATGGCGTTAGCAATGAAGTTAGCGTTTAGAATGGTCATCCATTTCTTGTTCAGTCAGTAGCCCGTCTTCCCGCCGCAAGCTGTATCAGTTAGTTTTAAACAGCGTGCTTTATTTGGTGATTGCATACGGCATTTAGGTTGGTGGGAGCCGACCACTAGAACCACTATGCCCTACTTCCTCGTGGAACCAAGCATGACGTTCGGGTTTTCGCTTTGTTATAGAGGAAACACTGGGCTCGAGGACGAATTTGGGTTGTTCAGAGAATCGTTAATATAAGCCAACGTTACCCTACTTGAGGCGAAAAAGAGGCGTCTTCTTACATCAGTAGAAAAAAAAATCGAGGTCTTAAAATTGCCCAGTTTTGCTGTTAATCTCAGATCTTGGGAGGTACAAGTGCCCCCCCCCCCCCCCCCCCTCTGGATGCGCCACTGGTTACATGTCATTTATTAATCCTAACTGTAAAAAAAAACCCATGAGAGTAAGGAATAGATATCCGTGAGGAATAGATGGTTAACTGGGTATAATTGCTCATTTGCGAGAAACGGAACGTCCAATGTCGAGGGGCGGGGAAATCTCACAAGGGCGAGTTACGAGTGTTTTTCCCAACCCCCGAGACATTAGACTGCCTCGTTTCGAGCAAATGAGCACTTATAGCCGGTTAATCCCATATTTTCACGGATATGTGTTTTAATGGTAAGGTGTGACGTCAAGCTAACTTATCGACTAATTTCAGTTTAACAAAATTTTTATTTGTAAATATTATTCGTGAATTAATAATTAATTTCAGAATTTTTCCGGACGACTGATGTAAATTCTTGAATGGAAACTTCCGGTTTAGAAACTTCCTGTATAGGGACGTCAGAGATATCGAAAGACGTCTTTTTTGTTTTCACTGTCCCAGTTACCGATTTTTGTGTTTAAGGTCAGGTCGTATTTTTTCTACTTTATAGTTGAAATAAGATTGGAGTGCAAAATGCGGTAATGGTCTTGACTCGTAGATGTTTAGGTATATTAATTTCAAAGTGCCAGTAGCCTAGTTTTCGTACTCTTGAGACTCGCCGGGTTAGGCTTAGCTTGCGACCTTTTTTTTCTGTGTTGGTACGAAAAATGTAGCCAGTCGCAAATGTTTACGCTGGTTTTGCAATAGGTTGTGCTGCTGAGTTTGTCTTGTGTAGTTATGAAAAGTCGGTCATTACGTCAGGTAGTGGAGCTATTGCAGATATCGCAGAAAAAGAAGCCGTGAGCACAACAAAAATGATAAAAACATACTTATATTTCTACCACAATTGCGTGGTCATCCTCAGAGAGGAAAGGTTGCCTACACTTCCATAATTTAGTCGCGTACGACCCACATAGTTTAAAGTCACAACATTATTCCTATAATATTAAAAGCAATTATTAAAATTCGTATGGCAAGAATGCAAGGTCAAATGAAAAAAAAAAAAAACAATGCAAAACTCATAGTGAAAAATCGTTAAAATTGTCAACTTGCATCAGGCAGTATAGACATAAACAGAACGATTGCAGCCATTGTGGGAGTGAAGAAGAAGGAAATGTACGTAGTCTAGGTGCTAAAAGGAGGTAAGGCCTGTTGAGAAGGAAACACAAGTAAGGAAGAAAGGTCAGCAGTGTGAGAAGCTAGTGGTGCTGGGGAACAGTTACAGTAAGCAAAACTGATAAGGCGGCAATGAAAACAAAACAATGTTAGCGGGGGGGGGGGGGGTCGGGAATTTAAACAGAGAAAAGAAAGAAAAAGGACGGAGAAAGTGGGGAGAAAGAGATGACGAACAAGGAGCCAGTGGAGGAGAAAAAGGAGAACGTGGACGGGGGGGGGGGGGGGCAGCAAAAAAGGTACAATGACAGTCCAGTAAGCCTAGCAAACAAGAAACCAAAAAAAAGGAGGGGGGGAATACGAACACTACGGAAGGAGTTGTGCCTAGCTAGTCAGAGAAACAGAAGAAGGTAAAACTTGGTTCATAAGCTTATCCTGGTTTCTGAAAATTTCATAAGCTTCGAGGTTAAATGTTGCTCGTTGGTGGAGCTTTCACTTGACAGATTAGATGTGGTGTAAACCCCATAAAAGTGTTAGATTATCAAAAAAGTGTGGGTTATCAAAATTGACCCACGGTGACGTGTATGGGTTTACAGATTGACCGCGTGCAGGGTGATCAGTTAAGTTGTGACCCAGCTTGGTAGCTAAAGTAGTACTGGACGATACGTTATGAGACCCGGATGATGTGATGAGGCCAAGAGAGGCCATTGATTGGACAAGAAATGGAAGACCTTGCCAAATGTTTTGCCATTTATCGTGTACAAATGATAATGGCAAATGACGTGCAACTGTAACAGGACATACTTGACTGTAACCGAATGAAATTGGCACACACAGTAAATTTCAGTATCAGTTGAGCAGTCGGGCATCTACTGTGTTTCTAGGTCCTAAGGAATTACTATGGGAAAATTCAGCCTGCCAGTCAGTTACGTGCACGCACTGACGGCATTGAGAAAGGAATAAAATCTTAATATGTATTCCTTGCGGGGGAAAAAGAAACTGAGCGCATGAAATTTGCATGCCTGACGCAAACTCCCTTGTTTTGAACTCTCCATCCGGGAACAATATCATTGCTAATAACCAACTATCTGTGTGAAGCATGGTACCAGCAAAAAGAATATCAAATGAATCTTTCTGGCTTTCCCACTGGCTTATGCACACATCCACACACACAAGCACTCACACAACCACCCGCACGTCAACGCTCCTCTACGCGCCAACTTATTTTTTAATAGATCTTTTCTCGGTCTCTCCTAATCTGCCGGAAGGAAGTAACCAAAATCAGGATGAACGAATCAGCTTTACATGTTTTCTGAGCAGGAAATGAGTGCTTTCCCCGCTATGCTGTTTTTAATCCCACGCCATTTATAATTCATTTTTCTGCAGTTGTATGCCTCTGCAAAAGGATCTCTTGATCGTGGGCATTAAGAAGCTTTTTGGCGTCGAATTATGTGATTATGTTCCTCCCTTGTATGTCAGGATTAGTTGTATGATGGTGAGTGTTTGTGGCTTGACAGTAGGCCGTACAAGAGCTAAGGATAACAAAGTTACGAAGAAAATTAATAGGTTAAAACTGGACTAAATTTTTAATGAAGGATGCAGTACGTATATTAAAAGGTGCGCAATTTTTAAAAAGGGTTATCAAGTAATCTCTGGCTCTGAGTAAAAAGTAAAACTTAACAACACCCGTCTGCAACATTCCTGCGTGAGTTCGCTACATTCGACATCTTTGAAAAGATATTTTTTTTGAATTAAGCTGAAAGTTGACATAAAAGGACCAACAAGCTCCAACATGAACATTAGGAACACTTGATTGTTCTTAGGCATGCATATTCGACTATTCCCAACCTTCTCATTTGTTTAGTGGGAAGGTAAGTGAATTTTTTATTGCTGTACCTAACCTCCAGAGTGACTAAAAGTACAAACTGTTAGCGTAAAAAACTGTGACTTGAAAGTGAGCGATTTATATTTTTTTTTACTAAGTGCAAAACGTTTACTCCTGAATGGCTGCCTAGTCACTAATCGCTTGCATACGGGCACACAGTGTTAAGTATGAGAATGTAATGTACGCTTCTTTTGTACAATGTTTTGTTTTTTTCGTTAAATGGCTCTACGTCTTCTTGAAAATATTTTCTAAAATTCTTAGCGTTGCTCCTTCTGAAGTGTGCTCCTCACTGTGCTCTTCACCGTGCAAGGGTTGGGTAGTTGGAGGAGAGTTTGGGACAGTAGAAATAACGGGAAGCAAAGATTTGGTAGGTCGAGGGGAGTTTGGGACAGTAGGAATAGCTGTAGCATAGGGTTGGATAGGTTGAGGAGAGTTTGGGACAGTAGGAATAGCTGGAAGCAAGGGTTGAATAGGTTGATGCGAGTTTGGGACTGTAGGAATAACTGGACAGAATGGTTGGGTAGGTTGAGGAGAGTGTAGGACAGTAGGAATAGCGGGAAGCATGGGTTGAGTAGTTTGATGAGAGTTAGGACGGTAGGAATAGCTGGAAGCAAAGGTTGCGTATGTTGAGGAGAGTTTGGGACAGTAGGTATTGCTGGAAGCAAGGCTGGATAGGTTGCAGAGAGGTTGGGACAGTAAGAATAGCTAAAAGCAAGGGTTGGCCAGGTTGAGGAGAGTTTGAGATTGTAGGAATAGCTGGAAGCAAAAGTTGAGTACATTGTTGAGAGGTTGGGACAGTAGGAATAGCCGAAAGGAAGGGTTGGTTAGAGGTTGATGGTTGATGGAGAGGTTGGGACAGCATGAATACCTGGAAGCAAGGGTAGGGTAGATTGAGAAGAGTTTGGTACTTGTAGGGGATTGAGGCTTAATGGTGCGTCGACAGTTGGAACCACCTATATGTATAAACGTGGTAGGTAGAGAATTACGAGTTCAGCCGTTCGCACCAAGAGTTTCACTTGTAATTATCCGATCACTTCGTGCCCTAGAAAAAAATTACTTAGTATACTGAACCTTGGCAACAGGCTAACTATAAAGCTGATAGCATAGGTCTAAGCCTAATGCACAGCGTTTGGGTGTTTTGCCATAGTAAGTCATTGTTTCACATGCAGAAAGCTTGAAACAAAATTCTGGGCTTTTAAAGTGTTCCTGCGCCTCTTGCTGGAGTTTGCAAGTCAGGTGTAGTCACCAGCCTTACTGAAGGACGTCGATCTGATAGAGTCTGTTCAACACTGCTTTACTAAAAGTCTCCAGGTTCTCAAAGATATGCCATACTGCGTGCACTTCAGAAGCTGGGCCATGATTACTTAGAACTATGTAGATTAAAGACGGATCTTGTGCTCGTATATAAATAATTCATGCTCTTGTAGGCATTGACGTCCTCAGTTCGATCACATACACTACGCTCGCAACTTGTCGTCACTCAATCAAGTTGGCTTTCCACTTGTTAAAACAGTATGTAGACGTAATTACTTCTTTTTAAGGGCGATCCCATCAGGGAACTCCCTCACAGAAGAAACCATTGTAGCAAAAACGTCGACATTTTTCGAAGAGCACTAAATTCGGTACAAAGATAGCTTACAAAGATTTTGAAAAAAAAAGATTATGTTTCTGCGTAAACCTGGGTTGCTAGTCCTCTTGACAAGACATTCGCTTATTTTACTTGTTGTTTTACATCGCATTATTTTTAGCTGAGGTGGTGTCAGTTAGTCACACCCTTCCAGTTGCCATACCACCTCATGTGTGGTTAAATTTTTATTATTATTATTACTATTATTATATATTAAAACTTGGTCTTGGGAGTGTCTAAGTGAATTTTCGTGCTAGGTATGCACAGCACGTCAAGACTCAATTCTTAGACGCCACAAACTCATTCTTTAAAACATTATTTTTGCAACAGTATATGGTGCATCTTAAAGTTAGCTTGTCTTATAGTGTAGCATTATGTACCTATCAAGGCAACACTATACAACAAGCTAACATAAATACTACTATGCAATATTTCTTCCGTATATGATTAATTAAAAAAAACCACCCATTGTAGCATTTTTTATTTGTCTTCATACTGCAAATAGTTCTCTTCAGCAGGTATGATTAGTAAATATGTAAATGACTGACCTATAGCATGTAATGAAAGTTTGTTTGTTTGTGTATACTACAGGACGAGCGCAACATTGCTAGTGACCCCAAAGCGTTGGTTTGCATAGATCCAAAGGTCGATGATAACACAAGAGGCATAAAAAGAGATTGTGTAACCTACAGGCCCTTTTTATTGGTAATTCTAAAACTTACGACCCGATGCTATCATCTAAAATTAGACGGGAGTTTTGCCGTAAAATATGGATTATTGGGATATTCAAGCCGGAAAATTCCAGTAATTTCGGAAAAAGTTATTGGAACGTGAAAGGGCTGTCCATCCTGTCTTGCCTAAGCAACAGGTTTGATAGCCGAACGTTGACAATATGACGTCATAACAATGCCATGAAACTGTTTTCTTTTAATAAAAGCACTGAATTCCGACATCATCACCGTGATGTATCCCGTCGTCATCACCGTCACCGTATTCCCTCGGGCATCTACTTATTCTAACCGATTGTATAACGACGTCGTTCGATTCCTTCCCGGCAGGTCGAACTTGGAAATGCAAGGTGGGTATGCTGGGGGAGGGGAAAGAATAAAAGACCCCCCTCCCACATCCCCAAACATCCACCAGCCTTCATCATTGCGTTTCTCGCGAGCAAGCAATTTTTTCTGCTTTTTGCTTTTTTTTCCCGTGCCATGAGGTCAATAACGACAGCTTTTTAAAAAAAAAACGGGCATCATTTCCTCATCACAGCAGGGTCCCCTCTTGCAGCTCATAAATCACACCGCCGTGCCAGGCGTCGAACTCCGGAACTGCAGACTAAACCACCGCCACCTCACCACCGTTGCACCATGCGCCCCATGCCGCTTGTGCTAGCATCACTTGTAGTTTCGGGAAAAACAAACAGCTGTCCACCCCCAGAGAAAACACGAAAAAGAGAAAGAGCGGGAGGCGAAAAATCTTTGAAAGAAAATATAAAAGGGAAAGTATGAAAGTGCGAGAAAAAGGCGTACCAAAATTGTGATGAGGTAGTGCTGAAGAAATCTGTTTTGATTTACAAGGGGATCAGCAACAACGAAAACGAAATGAGGAACAAATTCTTCTCCCTCGTCATAAAAAAAAACACGGTGTGGAAAACGGTGGTGTAGGACTGTTTTGGCACAAGAACAATAATGTAATTTTCAGCTGCACTGTTTTAATGGGGTTGAGATTGTGAAGTTTGGTTGAGGCGTCAACACATAAACTGTGCCCTCGTTAATACGAACGATAACCACGCCTATTTTACTTTTATTCTGTGATTGAAATAAAATTTCTTCCGTCATCACGCTACTCAAGACAGATGGACGATGACCCTTACTTTCGCTACTTGCCTTCCGTTTTGATAAGTTCTTCTTTCTTTCAGAAGTTCGAGGTACTGTAGGGTGACTACAGTGATGCAGAGAATTAGGTTGTAATTTGTAATATTAACAGCCGTTGGTAAGGATCAGCATGATCAAAATCTCAACCTTCAGAGCAAAACCTCCATCATATGTGCAAATATTTTGACAAAAATTGAAACCTAACCTCCTCGACTAGTAAAGTACTGTCTACAAGTATAAAAATTTTTAAATTCGATCTGGCAAATTTAAAGATCCAGAGAGGGGCAAAATAGAAAACTCCGTATTGTTCTTCTTCTTTTGCTTCTGCGGGTGTACATTTGGTCTATCGTTTCTGTGGGAACAAACTACACCATCCAAAATCATAGGAATAGGCTCAAATCGTGGCATTGTATATGGGCTTGTGCCTTATCAAGTTTATTTTAGTCTGGCTGAAATTGGTTTTTTTTAACTAATTTCTTTGAGCCTAAAGTCAGCCGAAGCAATTTAATGCTCGTGTGGCTGAACCTGCTTAATTTTGAACATTACCAGACTTTTTTGAGAATAAGAAATATCTGGTAAAGGCAGGAGCCAACCCCGTTTGAACAGGGAAACATCCAATCATCGAAGGTTTATTATCGTATGTTAATTTAGGAAAACTCCGTTACGTGCCAACCGAAACGACCCAATTATGTTGATTAAAAAAACGAGTTCTCTCTTACTGTAACTAAATTCTCCTACGCAAATTCGGTGTAGGTGCAATTCCTCCAATCGCTTTTTGAGTATGCTGTGTGTTCAACCTGATGTCTGCCATTGAAACATTCTGATTTCTGTCAAATTTTGCACATATACAAAAGAGGTAATAAAAATAAATTAATAAAATTGCACGAGTAATGCGAGACATCTTGGAATTAGGCGGCAGCTTTGAAATTATGCTTATTACATACATTAACGTCCGATTTTCTCCAAATTCAGAACAGCGAAGAAATAGTTGATACCAGTTGAAACAATGAATGTGCCATCACTGCTGCTGGTTTGTAGTAGACTCCATCTTAAAATTGTGATTATTATTGTCCAATTTCCATCAAATTTAGAATGTAGATGAAGTAGTTGTAAATGGACGCCTTATTGCTTTAGGTGGCCATTTTAAAATTATGTTTATTATAGTCAGTTTTCCTTCAAATTTAGAACGTAGACGAAATAGTTGATACCAAGTGAAACAATCAATGTGCCATTGTCACTATTAATTTGCAATGGAGCGCCTCAATGAAATTAGGCTGTCCATTTTGAAAATATGCTGCTTACGATCCGATTTTATTGAAATTTGGTGTATAGGCAAACTAGTTGCAATATATTCAAATGGTGAATGTGTGCTACTGTGATTGCTATTAATCTGTGTTGGGCGTTATCTTGTAATTAGATGGCCAGTTTGAAGCAAAAAAAAGCATTACAAAACTGTGAAAAAAATTAGCTATTTAAAATAAGTATATTAAAAAGCTATGTTATTTGAAACAAAAAATAAAAACAATAAAAAAAGAAACTAGGCATTGAAACAAGTTAGAATAATTCAAAATAGTAATGATAACTAAAAGTAAAACCAAAGTTTAGACCATGGAAACGTTAAAAATTTAAAAAGAAGAGGACGAATTCCTTCTCTGGATTGGGTGATCCTCAGTCTAATTTACCGGCTTATTGCCAATATTAACAAAACACAAAATTGTTAACCTTCAAATTTACAACCCTGTTTTAACTTTTTCATTGGTTCCCATAGCTGTAAAGTGCTGAACAATCGCTTTTGTTGAAAATTAAGTTAGGAGCTTCTAAGGCAGCTGAAATTTTTTAAAAGTTAAAATTATTACCAAGAAAAATTCCTGAGGACTTTTGAAATAAAAAAAAACTCCTAAAACTGCAGCACCAGTAAGCCAATGATAAATTAAAGTACAAAATAAATTTTCATAATGTTTTTGTTTTTTAATGCTAAATAACATTACCAATTTACCATTGTTTGAAGCCCTGCCTTGATCGTAGCACCATTCGATAGGACTCTATGTAATGATTCAAACAGTGTTTTGAATCTTTATTATCGATTGAGGATTCAAACAATGTTTTCAATCCTCAAAATCCATGGAAATATTTTTAAAAAACACCACTAGCACTATATATCCTGTGTTTAATAAATGAGATAGGCGGGAAATGTTGCTAAAATAAAAAAATAAAATGTAGGAATTTGCTAATTGTGGAAATTCGTTATATGCCTGTTTTCATTATTGCAGGTGTTGAAGTTACGACAGCATTGACTGATAGTACATGCAAGCACATGGCATGCAATGGCATATGGCATCATGCATGGCGTCAATAATTGTGTACAACATGCTCATCATCAAAAGGGGTTCAAAACATTACTTCTTCAAAATAAACCTACACAATAGGCAGTCAGGTTTGAGGAAAATGAACCGGCATGTGGTTAATGAGCCCATAATAATGGCATCCTTAAGGTAATTGTGGTCATCATGGCTGAGTGGCGAGAGAGCTCAGCCTGGTTGCTAGAGATTTGCGGATTTGGTCGAACCCCTGGAAAGGGGATCTTGGCAAAGTCCCCGCCAGGACTGCCGGCCAGGGTAGCGTAAGAGGCTACCATTCTCCTTCAGTGGGTATGGTAACAATTCTGGCCAAATCTGGACCGTATTTTAGCCCCTACGATGATAGGAGGTTTCCTGGATCGAAGCCCCGGGTTGGCACCTCCCTGTACCAGATATTTCTTCCTCTCTAAAAAGTCTGGTAATGTTCAAAAATGAGCCAGTTCAGCCACACAAACATTAATTTGCTTCAGCTGACTTAAGGCTCAAAAGGAATTAAAAAAAAAAACTTGGTAGTCCCATGTTTTTCCATGGGGGAAATGTCACAACTTCAGTCACCATTATAAAAAAAAAATCAGTTACACCTACAGCTTTGAAACTGGGTAGGATGTAAAACACATCATTGTATAGAGATGTGACTAGAATTATTTAAGTGAGGCAAATAGTTTAGGAAAAATAAATTATTAACATTTATATGTTTAATTAATAACGCTATTATTATATATTATAAATTATAAAAATTGTATTGTTCCATGGAAAAACATAACTGTAGTAGGTGACGTACAGAACTACCTAAGGAAGCTCCGTGCAAAAAATCAAGAAGATCCGTGCAGTAGTTCTGTAGAAAATGGTACGTAAAGTTTAAAAAAAAACCTAAAGGTTGGTTATGCGCGTTTAAAAACATATAAATATATTGCCACTGGTGCACAGCAGCTTATAAAAACCCTTTTTTTTTTTAGTAAATCTAATGGATTCAACAATGTAAAACGTTCAAATGTATAAAGCAGATCACTTCAAACTAATTTTTAAAATGAAAAAAAAAAACTCTTTTTTGGCCCTCCCGCCACTACCGAATTACCTTAAGGTGTTTTTTTTTGTTTTTTTCACAAGATCAACGACTAACGTAATGTAGCTTTAATCTTGTTTAAAGATGAGAATTCGGCATGCAAAATTATATGCTGCACCCGACACGCTCTACTACACGGTAACTGTCCGAAAAGAACCATTTGCATACACATGGGCCATGCTTGGCTTTTAATAACAGGAGTACTCACTGGCACAGAACGATTAGGCCTAGTCGTTTTAATTACGACTTGTCTTATCATTGTTGTCGAAGGGAAATCTTGTGCACAATGGCGTAAAGTAGCCATGTTGTCCTGTGAGCATCCTGCCCTGGCCTGCTTCCGGTTCTAAATGCCAACCTTTTGGAATCAGCTGCGTAACGAAGAGCGTGGAAAAAAGAGGAGGGGAAAAAAATCTCGATGACATCACTCATCCTGCCTCCTAAGTGCTTCCACAACCGGCTGTCGTAGAAATCGTGGTCTCCAACTTGAGATTATAGTCCAAAGCACAGCACTACGTCCGCTGCTGAATAAATGAAATCTAGTTTAAGGCACAGGCTGAGGGCCCCAGTATGTCGGATTCCCATGGGTTTTACAAGAACCTGACACTGACACCATCCGACCTGTTCTCGCTTGAGGGCCTGAGGTTAGCACTTGGCCATTAAGACGATATCAGTTCTAAAGTTGAACACTAACGTAGAGTTGTTTTCAACTGGGGCTGCGCTGGCGTGTAGGGGAAGATTGACCTTTGCCTGTATTGACCACTGCAGCTACAGACCAGGGTGGCGCTCAGAAAGTCTTGATGAAATGCTCTTTTTTTCCTGGTTTTCCAGCCCAATACTGACACTTTTCCCTGATTTTTTTGGGGGTCGAAGGGAAGGTGCAGTACAGAACGATAACAAAATGTTTTCCACGTTTCACTTAAATCGCTATAACTATATCGCATTGCTTAGCTAAATAAAAAATTGTACTGCCCTTACTGGTGCAGTCGGAAGGTACAGTACAGAACTAACAAAATGTTT
>JAHWFP010215575.1:1050-15509 GCA_023313725.1 Lithobius niger
TTGGCGCTAATGACCAAGCTGTCGACGCGCCATTAAACCTCAATTCCACCCCCCTCCTATACTATTTAGTGCTGGTAACCGAGAATCTATTAAATAAAGAGAAAATTGATCCATTTCTTTAAAAAAGATATCATTCTGAGTTACAAATGCAGGTGCCATATATTTCCTACTAAAGCTGTTGACGTTTTCTTTGCTCATGTTGCCATCCATGTAAATGTGCAATTCATATATCATTCATTTCCCAATCTTCGAATAATTTTGTTCGGGAAATGGGGTTTTTTTTGAAGTTCCTATAATTATTTTATTTTCACGAAATAATTACGTTCCTACGAGTGTTTACATGATTTTTTTAAAACTAGTTTTGTAGTTATTCTGCGTGAAACGTAATGAATACTGAGTGCCTTTTTTTTAAATTTAATTTATTCTGCTCAACGTGGAAAACGTGCAACTTGTTGTTATTAGCTAACGTGAGGGCAATTATTAGAATATGTGAAGAAACCCTGTCAGTTGAAAGCGACGTTAAATCTTCATGTAACAGTCCAACTGTTGCATTTACTGCTTCTTGTTGTAATATTTTATTTATTGTGACAACAGATTACCATTCGAACGTTTGCTATCCGTCGCATAATTTATTAGATGCATTTTTGTATATTTTGTAAGGTATTTTATTTATTTAAGTATTAATTTATTTATGTATTTATTTGTTTATTTATTTATTCTGACTTGTAAATAGCATTGTAAAGTATTTATTGATTTTATAAATTTGTACGATACAATGTGAACCTGTCTTTGAATATTATCTATTTATTTACTTAATAAATATTTTAAATTAAGAAGCGGTTGATTCAATTTTTTTTATGTTATTTTATATTAGACAAGAAGAGTTGTCCGAGATTTGAAAATATCGTCCATGTTAACACCTTCATAAGTGGTCGGGTGGCACTCAAAAGGACACAGCAGATTTTTAAACATGGCAAAAAAATTTATCGCCACACTTTTGCAAAAAAGGGCCAGTGTAAGCGGTTTAGAGGACAGTTTTTATCAAATGCTGTCTAAGGAGGGAGAAAATCGTCCGAGGCGGGAGAATGTTTTGCAATTTCGAGCTCTACATTCGATAAAGACTGTCTCCTAAATCGCGTTTACTGGCTCAATTTTCCAAAAGTGTGGTAATAAATATATTATGTTTAAAAATCGGTTTTGACAGTTATTTTACGTTTGGTGGCATTTTTCATTAGAAGTTGCAACTCTCATGAAGGCGTGTGCAATTAATTACACTGAAACTCTGCAATAGCAATGGCGTGCTTGCATGCCTTCACGATGTTGGCAAAATATGACGTCACAGTCATTGTTGAAGGAAGTTCGATGATTTGGTTGTTTTTTTCATTGTTCCGAAGTGTCCACTTTTAACTTATTGGGAGTTGATTGTTGTCATAGTGTAAATTAGCGTTATAGTGTTATAGTGGCATAACATTGTGAAAAACAATCACACATCTATACTTATTTTTCACATTGTTGTGTCAACGGTTCTTACGGTCTTACAACAATACACTACCAATAAGTTGAAGGGGACAATTTTGGTGAAATGCATACCCTTTACTTTTTTAAGGGAACACAAACTCAAACTAGGTCCTCTGCACAATTCTCTGGACAAACAAGGATCACAACAATGCCCGACAAGTGACCAAAGTTTGCTTATTACCATACTTTTGTCATACTCATTGTTGCAAAGTGTCCGTTTAAATAACCGTACTGTTACAACAATGCTCCTTGTCCATTTTTCTTAAAAGTGTACATTCTTCATGGTAGCAAGCATACACTGGACACTAGGGTCGTGGGGCAGATAACCAAGATTGGATTCGTGATTCCTAAAAAAAAAAAAAAAATTAAAAACTGAACACTTACATTAACAAAACTGTCCCACAAATTGCTATACTAATTATAGCAAAATGATAAGTTAAAAAATGTTTACTTATCACCAACAATCACTGGAACCTTGTAGCAATATACTCACTATGTTATGGGGAAAAGCATATTTCTATAGAAAGCAACACTCGGCAAGCATCATATCACAAGAGCACTAGTTTGGAGGGAAAATAGGAAGATGTTACTACGGTGACTCATTGGGACAAACAACAAATTTTATTTCTACATACACATAAACATTTATGAAACCAGAACGTTTCAACACCAGATAAGACACAATGTTTGGTAACCTGCACCCGTGCCAGCGGCCATCTTGTTCCAGTTTCAAAAAAATTGTGTGTGTGTGTAGAAAAAAAGTTGTTTGTTGTGTGTCCCAATAAGCCACCATATGTTGCGATCATGAAGCTTAAAAAGGGCTAGTAAACAACAATAAGGAGAGGGTTGGAGAGCGAATTTCGCGAAGGTGCATTGTGTTAGCTAACATTTGCTATATGCGATTAGTAACAATAATTACAACAGTGCAATGTTTATTTGCCGGCATTTTTTAACTCCGCTGTGGGCCGGCATGGAGCTTTCCAGCGCCATGGTGTCTGTGCTTCTGCGGTCCTTGTCAAGCAGTGAGCGCAATTTGCGCTAATAACCTTTCTGTGATGTTACGTTGTGACCATTGCGACTGTAAGAGTTTCTATCCCTTGCTGAAACTCAGCACGCCATGATTTTTGCAGCACCAAATTGTATCTCTTATCGTCGTGTGGCAAATCAAAGACCTTGGAATAGGAGTAGTAGCAGTAGTGGGGCAGATAACCCAGTTTCGGTTCGTGCTACCTAAAAACAAACGACAACAACGAGGGAAGATGCATGAATGGCTCAAGATAGAACTCCATATTGCATGGATCTCTTGCACGCTGCGATCCGCCTACGAAATGAACAATGAGTTCATTCTTGTGCCTTACTAAAAACTGACGTTTGGTAATAAAACATTATAGCCATCCTTTTGCAAGAATGGGCCGTTATAAGTGAGTTATTGTATAGTTTTTAAGTCCTCGGAGGCAACACATCCTCGGCTGCGCTTTGGACAATACGCTGCCTCCTTGGACGTAAAAACGATACAACAAATCTCATATTGTTGTTGGAGACATGACGGCGGATGCGAACGAGTTGCTTAGAGATTATCAAAAACAAGGCCAGATAACTGAACGGAACATCCGATCTGGACAGGTATCGCGTCAAGTGTCTGGAGAACTAAGAGGCGGAAAGAACTCCAGATGTCTGCAGTTATTTGGTGTAGTTGAATATGATGACGAGGTAGGCTTGGAAAATGGAGGAAACACTCAAGATGCGAACAATGTCAATGTCAACATTGCCAACAATGTCAACAATGACGTGGACGATGAGAGACAGTCAGTTTTGATGCATGAGCGTGAACTTTTTAGCAATGTTGTCGCAGGGAATTCAAGAAGAGAAGCAGATAGATACGAAAGTAGAAGCAGATGCAGTAAATCGTCGGAAAGATATTATGGAACTCAGAAAGTTGTACGGAGGAAGTCTCTCGAATGTTAAAATGGTAAAGTCGGTCATTTTCCTTTGCAGTAGGGCTTGAAGGTCGACCTGCCAATACAGATATTTCAAGCAGCAGCAAGTGTTACTGGAGCCGAAGAAGTCGAAGCTGTTTGCAGCCTGCATGCAGGAAACGTGTTTCAAGTAGTCCTGAAGTCGATAGCTACTAAGAACCAATTAGTAGCTGAAAAGGTAAAAATAAATGGTGTTAAAATTGAAATTTTCAATGTAAGTGATCAGCAAGTAGAAGAAAGACTTCACAGGCTACCCTACGAGATTTTGGAGCAAAATGTTGATGCCGCCCTCCAGCTCTTCGATATATTAGAATCACAACGATATGGAAAATTGTCAGTTGGTGGTAAGGAAGTGTGAGATATAGGCATTCGTGTTCCCCAACTGAAGCTGCACGACACGGTTGTTTTAAATGATGTTCTGGACATCGTTCATGTGAGAGGGATTCCCACGTTGATTTCAGTTCTTGACTGCCCACCATGCTGCCTCCGTTGTGGGGTGCGCGGCCATTTGCACCACGTGTGACCGCATTAGAGATACGAGGAATCCTAACCTTCATCTGCAAGCCGAAGTAATAGAAAGAGCAAAGCAGGCAGTGACGAATCGGCGCACTCATGAAGATTCAAGAGTAAAAGAGTGTGCGATGCTGCAAGCGATGGTAATGCAGCTTGTAACGAGCGTGTGGGTGTGTGTAACAAATTGCAAAGTAGTGAATCTAATGAAAGTGCAACCAGCGTGTCTGCGACTCTAAGTACGCACATAGTAGAACCTGCAGTTTCAGAAAGTGATTCTGATAAATGCGCGAACCTTGCTCCCCCGACGAAGCGTAAGAAGGCCAATAAATGCTCAAAACGAGCAGAAAAGAGGGGTAGTGAAGATCGGCAACTGTCAGGGCACCAGTCCAGTAGCATAGAAAATAGTGTTGTGCAGAATAGTTGTGCAAAATAGTGTTGTGCAAAATGGTGTGGCGCAAACGGGTTGTAGTAGTGAAACAGTTGAGTTGTGTGCAAGTGCAATGTATGACGTTCTGTGCAACAATATGGCAGAAGACCCGAATTTGTGTGGCGTGTTTAACTCCAGTGGTGGAAGCAGTTCCCAACAGTTAAATTTGACACCTTAGACCCTTACAGTCAAACCTTGTCCGTGTTCCTTACAGGTTTTGATTTTTCAACCTTTTCTTTTAACTTTTAACGATACGTTTTTGTTTATTAATATTATCAATATGAGGCAGTGGTACGTCAATGTCGACATTCAAATTACCATAAGTAATTACTAAAGCTTCCGTAGGTAATTAATTACATTGTCAACATTAACTTGTCTCTGCCTCATAATAAAATTAACACTTCTCTGCTGCCGTTCAAAGAAATAGTGCCAGTTGAAATTACGGCAAGTAACTACCAAAGGTCCCAGTGGTAATTTCATTGTCAACATTACCTTGTCCCTGCCTCGTAATCAAATTAACGTATCGCTGAAGCTACTCAAAGAAACAGTTAAGGTTTAAAAATCCTTACAAAACAGAGATATCAGAACGCAAAACCTTTCACCTTAAAATCTGCACGCTATCCGCAACAGAGCTTCTTCGTTTCGATGTTGAACTGATGTTTTAAAACCTGTTGAAATTCAATTGGTGAGTGGGAGTGCTTTATGAATGTGTCAGGAAGTTTTTTGGGCGTGATTTTGGACTGCACGTGGGTGTTTGATTGGGGTTGCTGGCGTTTTGGTTCTCTGGTGGAGGCTACCAGCTTTGTTTTATAACCGTCTTGTGCATCTGTGCATCACTTTCCCCTTTTTTCCTTCTTTTATTTTCTTTTTCAAAGGTGGAACATGCAGTATGTGTAAGCGCACGACTGGGGCTGAGACCTTTTGAAAGTGGAACTAGAACAGCAACAATTTATTATGAAGCCGTGACAAGTCCAAAACAGTTTTCTCTGAAAACAAGCAACGCAGTGAACACTATGGGCAGGGCCGTAAAGTACGGGAGGGGGGGGGGGGCTGCCCCCCAGGTTTGAGTTTAGGGGGCGCCAAATAATTTTAAAAAAAGTCAGCGAGACGGACCTACACAGTAAATAAAAAACGATAGTTTTTGAATTTTGAACGAATATTCGAATAATTATCTTCTTATTCTTATAGTGATAAACAATGGCCTACATTTTAAGTTTTTTAAAACAGTGTTTGACTTTGTACTTTAGCGGTGTAAGGGGAAGGCCAGAAATGGCGCCCCTTCCCGGAAGGGGCGCCATTTCTGTGCTTTGCCCCGGGCGCCAAACGACTTTGTTACGGCCCTGACTATGGGAAACGTATCTCACCGAGCTTTTGGTATGAGAACAGTACTTTAACGTCTGCGGAATGCCTTAATAAGGCTTTAATTAGATAAATGGAAAGGGATATTCACGGCATAAATCAAATACTAATTATAGTACATGGGTGCTCGGGTAGCTGCGAGCACTAGGGGATCAGATTCGATAGGTGTCTTAGACCCAGTGTACATCTCTGGCTTCGTACAGACCCGGGTTCGATCCTGGCGATGGGAAGTGTATATCTACGGGGTTTTCTCCGGTTGTTTCCCACCCGTTGCACGAGGGTTTCCTCCGGGTACTCCGGTTTCCTCCTTCGTATGGCAAAAAACAACTGTCATAATGGTGGTACTTCTTCCACTTAACATCTGCCGCCTGGGAATTTTGGTGGTTGGGTGGATGCCTCGGTAATTATTATTATTTTTTTATTACAATCATACATTAACCAACTGCTTTCAAAACTTGCTACAGTATTAATGCTGCCACACCAAGGGAAAATTTGACTTGTACCCTGATATCAGATGTTAATCAGTGCACCGAAAAACTTCAACATAATATTGAAAAACCACTACATCATTGACTGGATGACCTAGAAAGAAGGATGGAGCTCAAACATGATCAAATCACAGCAAAATTGACCAACGGATTAAGGAGTGAGGGTAAGTTAAACCAACACGTGCACGTAATGAAGTCACCGGCCTATAAATAGGGAGTGAGCAGACCTTAGAGGTGAAAACACTACTATCCACAAATTATGCTGGAGTACCGGAACTTTTGTCTTCGCATGTTGATATGACGCAGAAAATGAGATTCTCGCATTCTTCGTAAATGAGATAAATTCCGTTTACGAATGGTCGTTGGAATAGCATTTGCCTATTTCCTTTCCACAATGCTGTTGCCTCCATATGGCCCATACAAATCCAAGTATATAGCATAAGCTGTCAGATAGAGTATTATCCTCTATGACTTTAGCTAAAGATCTATGTGTCTGGTTTTCCCAGGATTTGAAATCGACAACCCACTGTAGAAAAATTGTCGCAAACGCTTTCCGCCGTTTGGCTATTGTGAAACAATGTTTTACTTCTGCAAATGTAGCGGTTCATGTGTGAGATTTTAAGGTTTTTATGAAACCGCCTTTGGAATATGCAAGCCCGGCCTGGTCGCCATATTTGCTGCAGGACATTGACCTATTGGAATCGGTTCAACGCACTTTCACATGTAGCCTACTGGGATTTCGAAATCTTTCCTCCAGAGATCGTTTGCGAAGGGCGGGACTAGAGCCATTTGAACTTCAGAGGCTGAAATCTGACTTTGTTCACGGTCTTTTTTCAGTGGACATACCTCTTTTTGAATTCAATACTTACCATTCAACTCGTGGTCATCCATTCAAGCGACGAATCCAGGCATCGAGACTTGAATGTAGACGATTTTTTTTTTTTGCGGTGAGGGTGGTAGCACCTTGGAACTCACTTCCTGGTGTTGCCGTTGGTGCAGTCTCAGTGGGAGCCGTTAAATTGGCCCTTGACAAAGTCCCTCTTACACAGTTCTTGAAATGACAATATTAATTCTAAATTGTGTTGGAACAGTGTTAATTGGCTTATTGCCTTTCCATAGTCCATGTAATCTTTTCATGATGGTTGAAGTGTTTTATTATTATTAAAAACGCGATCTTCCAATGTTTGACAAGGAGATTTCCCGTGTCAGTACTTCGAGAAGACTTCAAGGACAAGACATATAAAGGAATGCGCGCAAAGTGCCACGAAGAAAATGTAATGTAACCTGCAAATCATGTGGTGTGTCTTACTCTAATGGCCTTGCGTATAAATGGCACAAGTGTGACGGGGCTGTAAAACAACATGGAAGGGAAATTGGAGAATTGTCCAAAAAACCGAAATTATCTTTTCCTAAACTCAAGTCTCATTTGTAGAAAGGGACAATTTCTCAACCTTATTTCAACCTTGTAGTAAATAACCTCAGATCTCTAGTCCTACCTGTAATACATGATGCAAGGATTGACTGGGCCTTGTCGCATATGATTCATAATTTGAAAGGAGGTGACCGCAGATACCAAATTTTAGGTGGGCACTTTAGTTTGGATTTAGAGGGTTAGATCTTGTGAGCGATGCTTTCAACAGCAGCTTCTTGTCTTTCAAGCGAGATTTTATAGCAGATGAAATGCTTTACGATCCGTTGATTTTGTTTAAACGGTACTAGGGTAAATATTGGAATTGTTTAGCACGATGTCGATGTCTTATGGTGAACATAAAAGCTCAAATCGTATTACGCATTTTCTTCGAAAATGTGATGGATACGACAGAAATTGTGAAAGCTTATTTCAATTCCAGCCTGACTAGACTGGGAAACAAGAAAGTTCTCTCGGAAATGTCAAAGAAAATTCTGCATAGCATTGGACAGCTTGCCTATAAGGAAGTGGATTGGTTGTCAAGCATTACGTGTGTACTGAACTATGCGTTGGGATCTACAGACCGTTTACTGGCAAAGGTTGCAGGACACTCCCAACAATCTCAAAATAGGTTCCAATATGCTGGTCAATGTGTGTAGTCAGGACGACAAATGTTTTGTTTGGCCTTTTGGCTAGTATTCACTCCGTCTCGTCTTCGCAGCATGACTGTGATGCGAAAAATTACCTTTTTTTACTCTTCTGTTTTTTTGTTTTTGTTTTTTTTCACAATTTTAGTCCCTTTTACACCACCGCACCAGCACACGCTGGCACAAAAAGGTAATTTTTTTTTTACAAAAATGGAAAGAGCAATGCTCCCCCATTTCGTGCATGCAACTGCCTATAACAACATCCTATGCACAAATGACGTATTATCAGTTTTAGCTCGGTGAGTGTATTTATTTTAACATACGGCATTGTCAACAGGTGTGATGCTAAAATCGCTGGCTTCATTCACAAAAAAAATCGAAACTGAATCCTTATTTATCTTCACTTATTGAACACGTTCATAAGCTCACCAAACACAGCGACGGATTCCAACCAAAGCGACCAATTCCATCTAAAGTGATGTCATGCTTCAATTGTTTTAGAGCGTACCTACTGGATGCATTGTGAGGATGACAATGGCGCCAATACGCCTCCGTCATCCCCCCACAGGTGTCTCATGACTAGCACAGCCTCTGCACGCAGCTTGGTCACACAGAGTTTTCAAGATGGCTGACAAGCTGACAAGCCACCGCCACTCACTTTAGGATGCTCGTCAATTATACCCAAGTTAACATGTCAAGGAGTCTCAGTCTTGAAGGGGAAGAAGGCTATTTGGGGGACCGTTGGGTCCTCCCTGACTAGAGTTGGCCCCAAACAGCAGTACCTACTACAGCCCTGTTTAACGAACTATGTAAGTGCGTACTTCAACGGCGATTTGTCGGCAGCAACGAGGGCCTACACATCGCTGGCAAAGTCAGAATTCCACAATATTTTCAGCTTAGATCTAACCATTGTCCTTTGGAGGGTCCCACTAGCTTCCATGACTGTGACGATACCTCTTAACATAGCAAACAAGCCACGTGCCACCTGAATTATTAGGTAAAAATTTGAAACGTCCTCGTGCACCTGGGAGTCAGCTGTAAAGGTTAACAATAGATGGCGCCAGGGTATTTTCTTTATATTCTACCACGATGCCATCTAGTGGCATTAATAGCGTTAATCTTTACAACTTGCTTACAGATGCACGAGGACGTACCAAATTTTTACTTGATAATTCAGAGGGCACGTGGCTTGTTTGTTGTGTTAAGAGGTGTTGCTTTATGCATTCCTTTGCTTGCAGCGCGAAAGAGAACTCCATAGGGCTAAATGCTGCAGACTTTCATTTGGTGGCAACCCACCTTTAATGCTAATTCTTGACTTGAGTAGCAGGATGGTGGTAATTGTTGAATGACGTTATTATTAAAGTCATGCGACAGAACCAAGAGTCCAAGAAGTGGGTTAACCATAAATGATGTCAGCGTTGCCGCTGGAGATTCACAACAGGATGCAGTTCAAAAATGGGCCTTGTCAGCGTGGTGACACAAAATGGTACGATTCCTTTCCTTGCAACGAGCGAGCAAGCGTAAGAGAGAACTAGACAGCGCTCGCTGACGCTCGATGCTGAAAACTTTTGTGCGAAGGCAACCCACCTATAAGCTTAGTAGTTTAGACACTCATTCTTACAACAATGTAACATTGTCGCATGAACTGCCCAACTTTATTTTAAAACAAAATTTCCGGCTTGTTCTCCAGCATACAGCATTCACTCCCATCCCTCCATTCCTCCCTTCGACATACTTCAAAATCCAAGGGGTTATTTCGCCATCTTTATTCGCATTCCCAGTTTCCGAATTCCCCAACTTCAATTCACTCCAGATTTTATCCTGCCATTTTCGTAATGCGATCTGCAGTTGTTTAAAGCTCTTCAGTTTAAGAATTTTTTTGTAAATTTCCCACTTCTGGTCAAAACTCAGCTACAAGTAAATTATGCTACCTTCCTAATTCATTGCAAACCAATAGTCACCTATCCCCACAAATCAGAATCAATCAAACATTCACTAAAACTGAACCATGACTAAAACATCATTTAGGATCAAGATGGCGGTTCGGTTGCAGGTTACTAGCCGTATCGTGGGCTTTTAATTGTGTCTTTTCATGATTTTATGGTGACCAAGATAAAAAATATTTTGGCAAAAACTTAATTGCGTTTCATTTTTGATGCACTTGTGGTTCGTCTTTGCAGTCAGGAGCGGGATTTTATTTGTGAATCACGACTGGTAAACTCATTCCAACTTAGGCCAAAAACATCCAAAATTAGGCTTAAGGCCATAATTCCTGTTTCCCTCATTTCATCTCCAGTTTCCATTTTTGCCTTCAAGCCCTGCTCCATCTGTGTGGTACCATCCAAACCGTCTTGCTGAGAAGATCGCACAACCATTCCCTATTGGCTGAAAGGAAACACGTTCCCAAGGTGCATTCTGGAATACCCAGACCACAACACCTTCACCCTTTCATTCTGATATCAGGCAAGTCACCAATAAGTCACTTGGAAGCACCCACTTGCACACCATACGTACAGAGTCAAAGCCGGGACTGGAAAGGTTTAAACACCACTACACTTCCAAAACATTTTCCACCATCCGCCACCTCAATCATTCAAAGCATCGACACAAGTGCACGACAATTTTCCAATCTAAATCGGTAGCCTATAGTTTGTTCCACATTATGTTTTCAGAAAACTGACTGTATAAGGCCACGTATTCGTGTACTACAGATGCAAAAACTTGTGAATATTACACTTGTAGAGTCTACACAGTTACTGTTACATTCTACGAATGGGATATATTAGATGTTTTTTGTACTCGTAGCGGCAGGAAACGTTGGGCCATACAGTCAGTTTTCTGCAAACATAATGTGGAACAAACTATACTTAATGCATCAGCCTTGCCATTTTGTCCACCATTCCTACGCACACTGTCAAAACTAAAGTCCTGCAAGAACAAGGACCACCCAATCAACATATTATTGCTTGCATTCAACTTCTTTAGACATACCAGCGATTAAGGTCTGTCTTATCTATCAGTTGAACTTGTTTAAGGGATTTGAATGAGAGTTCATTACCTAGTGAATTAGTAAAAACTAAATGGTATTATTGTCTGGTGATGCACATGGAATGTTAGAGTATGACTGCACACACATTTTTGGAACTGTATTTGGATTTTTTGGATTGGGAACATTTTTGGATTGGGAAGACGTTCCAAAACTCCTACAAACATCATAAAATCCATATGGTCAACCAACCAGAGGAATTTTATGACGTTTGCAAGAGTGCTAAAGCTAGAAATTCCTGAAAGGCTGGTTGGGAACACTGTATCCACTATGGATTTATTATGAAAGTGGGGCAAGATCTGTTGAATTCTTTACAGGTGTGAAATGATCGTAGTTGCTAATGGATGCCGCAACAAGGGTTAATTTTCCCCACGTATTATGGGACAAATACCAAGTTACCCTGATCTTGATTCAAGAATATTGAAGAGCAATTAAATCCATTTTGACATGCATGTTTTCGGATCACTTACATAGTAACTAAACACAAGAAATGCGGTAGGAAAACGTTACATATGTCCGATACAACAATTTTATTACTGCATCACCAAAGCACGTAATGGATACGGCCATTGTTTCGCGGCGAACAACCGAAATTAATGCCGACAGATGGAGCTGTTCCATTTCGACTCAAGTTCTGACGGAAGCCCACTGAGGTAGCTCTGTTGGCTGTGAGTATAGGTCAAGCGTCTGACAGTCTTAGCTGGCCAGTATTGTCGTGCTGTTCGCTTACCAGTTATTTAAACCCCCCCCCCCGGGGGGGGGGGCCCGAACATAGATTTGTTTTCTAATCTACTCAAGCCAAATAACTTCATTTGAGAATCTCAGTGGGCTTCCATCGGAACTTGAGTCGAAACAACACAGCTCCATCTGTCGGCATTAATTTTGGTTGTTCCGTGCGAAACAATGGCGGCGCCCGTTACGTGTTTTGGTGATGCGGGTGTTAAATTGTTGTATCGGACGTACGTAACGTATTCCTGCCGCAATTCTTGTGTCAGTTATTGTTTAAGTGATTCAAAAGTAAAACATGCATGTCAAAATGGATGTAATTACCCTTTAAGATGTCAGACTAAGACAAGTATTGAATTGTTTTGCCTGATATGGTGCAATGCAGTAAAAAGTCTGGAATTACAAAATTTCCTTTCCAAAATGGAGCTGCCTTGACAGGAACCATTTGATTGTAAAGGATATTGATAGGACATTGCTCCGGGATGCAAACCTAAACCATCGCCTTTTTGGGGTATGTGATTGTTTGGAAGCCACATTGAACTAGTTTTGTGATACTGAGGTTATGGATAATGGAAACTCACTATTGGAGATGTGAATTGGGAAAACTTCCAATACAAATTACAAAAACTGTAGTTTAGACCAACTGCGGCGCTTCTGAGGATTCATGTTTGCATGATGAGATTAGAAGAGGTTTTCTCGATTAGCCTCCACCACTGGTCTTGTAAATGGAGAGGTTACTGGTAATGTAACATTTGTAGATAATGTCAAGTCAAATGATTATTTTCATCGGGTTATAACCTCTGGGGTTTGGGACATTTGTATCAGGCAAATAGTTAAGACGTAAAACTTGACAGTTTAGATTCATAGGGCAATCAAAGCTAGTAATTCAGGTGGGAATAATGAAGGGACAGATACCATTACAGAATTGAAAACGAAAATTAAATCTCAATAAGTTGACAGTATCAAGGAACCGCGGTAGCGGTCCTTATGTAAGCCTCAGCATGAACTTACATGTTAAACGTCAAACTTTGAACTCCTATAGTCTCGCCCAGAATTGCCATTGACCAACGAAGTTCGGTATTTGGGGTCGTGTCGTAACTATTTCACCACATTACAAATTTTAATGACAATAATCAAACCGTTCGGCGTCCACAGCATGGCCATTTCTTGTTGTTGTTGTTGTTGTTGTTGTTGTTGTTGGGACTCTTTGCCCTCACCTGGAGACCGAACCACTGAACCGATTTTCAAGTTCTATAGCTTAAAACGTAGGTCTGGACAAGGCCTAGGGCCTTTCGCAGGCTATTTTAACGTAACTACAATATACTTGACACGGAAAGCCAAATGGGCTAAAACTTTTGCTCTCACCTAGAGATCGAACCAATGAACCGATTTTCAATTTGTATAGCTTAAAATGTAGGCATTAAACACCGACCAGGGCCTTTTGAACCCGATTTTGATGTGACTGCAGTATACTCGTCGGCAGAGCAATTATTATTGCAGAGCATTGGGCAGAAATCATTAATGTTGCTGTTGGGACGCTTTGTCCTCACCTGGAGATCGAACCACAGAACCGATTTTCAAGTTCTATAGCTTAAAACGTAGGTATGGACAAGGCCTAGGGCCTTTCGCAGGCTATTTTAACGTAACTACAATATTCTTGACACGGAAAGCCAAATGGGCTAAAACGTTTGCTCCCACCTAGAGATCAAACCAATGAACCGATTTTCAATTTGTGTAGCTTCAAATGTAGGTATTAACACCGACCAGGGGCTTTTTTAACCCAATTTTGATGTGACTGCAGTATTCTCGTCGGCAGAGCAATTATTATTGCAGAGCACTGGGCAGAAATCATTAATGTTGCTGTTGGGACTCTTTGTCCTCGCCTGGAGATCGAACCACAGAACCGATTTTCAAGTTCTATAGCTTAAAACGTAGGTACGGACAAGGCCTAGGGCCTTTCGCATGCTATTTTAATGTAACTACATTATTCTTGACACGGAAAGCCAAATGGGTTAGAACTTTTGCTCTCACCTAGAGATCGAACCAATGAACCAATTTTCAATTTGTACAGCTCAAAATGTAGGTATTAACACCGATCAGGGCCTTTTGAACACGATTTTGATGTTACAAGTATTCGCATCGGCAGAGCAATTATTATTGTAGATCACTGGGCAGAAATCATTAAGTGGAGTAACACATTTTTGCAGAAATTTTGCAGAAAACACAAATTTGGTACACAAGTCTTTCTTAACAGTAAAAATCGAACCAGCCATGGACCCCAATGAAATACCCAAAGTGCCATCAGTGCCCCCCCCCCCCCATCCCGCCCCAGAACCTCCTCGTGATGCCTC
>JAHWFP010215575.1:37199-57616 GCA_023313725.1 Lithobius niger
CCCCCCCCCCCCCCCTCCCCCGAGATAAATAATGTTAACACGAGTGCCATATTGCTAACTTCTGATAGTTTCGATAATAAATCTATTCGATAGGACGTTATCTGGGGGAGTATAATTCTTATCGTATGGCCAATCTTGCTTGGACTTCAGAGTGGTGAGTTAGTGATTTGTCCCCTAAAATCACGAAAAGGATTATGCAAATAAATGAGTTTTTATAGCAAGAGCAAAATAATTGTTTCAATGAAAAAATCAGTGAATGAATTCAATGAAATTCAATGAATAAAACTCGGATTACAATAATCTTGCTACCAAACTTATTCTTATTTTAATGAAAAGTTAAAACGACAACCACAAATTGAAAAAAAAAAGTCATACTACAGACAAAACAAAAAAAACCATTTGCGAAGTTAGGATTGTTGGCTAAGCTTTTTAGTCTAGTCGTACAAAGTAAAAGATATTAGGACACACGCTAGTGCGTTGCCCGACAAGATTCGACGACTCCTATCACGAAAATAACTTCTTCCGTAGAGCTGAAAGTGTCAATTCAGCAATTCAGCAAGAAAGGATCTGAAAAAAGATCCGAAAAAGAAAGGACGGTAGAAAAAAGTCCATGGAAAAAAGGACTGGGAAACCAGCCCAATGCAAAAAAAAAGTTGCAGTAAAAATAGATTTCCTGGTGAAACTCTTTTGCCTGCCTGGTGAAATTCAAGCCAAAGCAACTGACCTAACCTACAAAAACAACACTTATTTGTAAGTTTTTCTTTATTGCACAGTTTAATTATTTTTTTTTACTGAAAGGCAACGGACCTTTTTCCACGGACGTTTTTTCATCGAACCCCCCCAGGAAAATTTTTTCCGCCCACCGGCTACATCTACCTTTTAACGAGGGAAGTGTTCGGATGGTTAGCAAGACCACTGTGCAATAGGTACTGGGTTCGAACCTGACCCCTACGTTCCCAACTGCTCTTCCTATTCACCTTCTGGCACCTTTCCTACGTCTGTGAACTCGTCAAACCTTGATCAAACCACCAAAATGCATTTTTCGTTTTTTTTTTACCCACATTAATGCTTACTGTTCGCCCTCAGAAAGGAGCGAAATCATTTTTTTTAATAAGGTCAAATACTTGATTTACCATAAATAGTGACCGAGCTCTGATTGATTGTTTAGCACCGTATTTATTTGTATTGGTAATAAATTTCGACTTTGTACTGTTACTATATTACAGTAACAACTGTGCTATACCGATTGTTAACAGAAATGAATGTAAATAACGCTCATACGAAAGGGGAGAAGTATTTTTTCCAACAGGTGAAAAAAAAAGTTTTACTTCACTAAAGGGCTGAGCTATGCTATTTATCTTTAATCTAGTATTGTAAGTAGGAGCTGATTGTAGAGGATTAGTAATTGGGTGGAAATCCGTGTGTAATACAGTGAAACATTCTTATTAGGCTAGGTAGATAAAGCACATCTATTTACGTCGATTTGTGTTAACTGTTTAAAGCTGAAATTCGTTACAAATACGAATATTTATGACATTTCAGCCGTAGTTCGATCCACATTTAAAGTAGATAAATATTATGGCCCTTATTGGAAAGAGTACATCTCCACTTTTCATACGAATACAAAACACACATCATGTTCGTTAATTAGTGATAGCACAGTAATGATGCAAAATAGGTGGCTATTAATCCAGAACAAGGGAACTTCATTCATTAATGTTCAGAGCATAGCTTTTTGTAAGAGGAACTGTTTAGAAGAATTGAACAAAAAAGGGAAATTTAAATTTGAGGTAAATTATGTAAAGAGCGCTCGTAACGCTGTTCTTGTGAAGCACACGGTTACCGCACCTAGAATCATTTTCGTTTCTCTTTTTCTCCGCTACAATTTTTGTTTGAATAGTTATTCGTTGTTTAGTACCGTTGGAGATCGCAGAAAACCCAACATCGGCCACCATCTTACAATATGGCGGCAATCACACAACTGTTTCACAGCTGTTGATTTTTGAAAGGATATCACTAGCACAACACCTGCAATGTTTCACTTTATGGTGATTTTTTCCAGGTAAATTCGAAAATGACTCTGCCTCAGGGCCGTAGTAAGGGGAGGGGCGGTGAAAGCAGCATATTGCCCCGGGCCTTCCGTGCCAGGGGGCCTTTCCTCGCGTCGACTCATTGACGTAAACAACAGTAATGTCACCACGGTCTCGGGATGACTGGAGACCGTGAAGAAGCTCCTCCCCCCCCCGAAGTAGTCGCGAATTCGCAGCAAGAATAAACAAATAAAGTCTACAGATTATTCGGCATGCCCCAATAGTTAGTTTACCGTTTTTTTTTTTTTTTATTAGGGAGGGGGGTCTTCAATTAAAAAATTGTTCACATGGCCTTCAGTGGCCTTACTACGGTGCTCGGTAGCGTGCACAGGCCCCCAACAGGGCAGGGGCAACTTTTAGCAAAAGGGGGCACAGTAAGATTTAGTGAAATTTTTTTGGGGACCCTTTCAGTCTTCTGTACAGCCGTACCGGCTGAGAAGACTATTGCAACGACTAAAACGTAAAATAAGCTTAAAAGCTAACACATTTGTAACGGGCAATTCTGATGGTTACTGTTTTTAGATTATATAATAGAGATAGCTGTTGTAGTGCATGATAGAGGTGTGCGCTTCAATATTGGACGTGGACGAACTGTACAGAAGACCAATGCGACTAGATAGTCGCTGTAGCTCCTTGTTTTTTTTTTTGCTATCTTTTTATCCTTTTTTGCCCCCTTAGCATTTTTTGCCCCTTTGCCTTTTTTGTCAGCAAAGACCATTTTGTTTTAACAAAAAGAGCCTTTTGGAAAAAGAGTAAGGGTAATACTCTCCCCCCTTCCCCTTGCACGTCATTGACGGTGCTTTTAGGCCGACAGCCAAACTAAATATAAAAAAAAAAAATAGAAACCAGTTACTCGCGTGGAGTTGCCAGGTCCCAGAGAACTCGAATCCCTTTTCATTCGTGTACCATCACAGCTGGGAATATGGGGATACGAGCTCTAATGCTTTTTTTTTCTAACCGGCGAAACCATTTTTTGTTCGGTTAATCAAACTTGATTTGTATTTTATGAACGTGGTCGATAATTTCGTAATCGAAGAAAGCAGATTTTGTTGTCTCGCGATCCGGCCACCTTCGGCGTTGGGCTTATGACGTCAACTATTATTGACCATCATTACGATGGCGTCACTTCCTTGGGTCTTCGTGCTCGTTCAGAAAAGATTCCCCAGCTGGTTGCCCAAAACCAAAGACCCCCCCCCCCCCGGGCGGGGCGGGCCCCAGGTAGCATCCCCCTTCCCTTCCCCCCACCACGACCCAACGCCCTACGCTCGGAGCTGACGAAGCCTCTGACACTGCAAGAAGCATTGTACAGGTGTGCAGTGTGACGTCAGGTTTTAGCAAGCATCGAAGGCGGCGGCGACGCCAGTATGTCTGGCTTGCACCTGGGCTTGGGCAGAGCCGTGAGAAGAACGCGCCCCGCGCACGTGGATCTCAAGCAGTCGCAAGGAATAGTAGAGAGAGAGAGGATAGGGGAGGGGGTGAGGGTGGTGGAACCGATAGAGCTTAAGTTAAATGGGGGCAGGGAAATGAAAGACCAGAGGGAGGGGGAGAGGCAGTCCATCTGGTTGGAGGGATTCAAGAATAGTGCGTCGACTTGTTGATGTTACAAACAGAGCCAAGAGCATGGTTGGGCAGCTTGCTGCTTCACGTGAAGTGTGGTTTTGTAGCGAGCTACAGTTGAATGAGCCCCGTGAGAAACGCTGCTTCCTTGGTCTAAATTGTCCAGCTGGTGCTGGCTGGCTGGAGTTATAACATTTTGCTGGTTTTCTCTTTGGCTTTAGAACCGGTAAATCCTGGTGTAGGTCGGCATGCGGCATCCTACTTATTGCATTCGAGCATGCAATCCAGGAGACGCAAGAGGGATGTTGCATCACATGAAGAGGAGAATATCCTGCTGGTGGTGAAAAGACTTCGACCCAGTCCCAAGCAAAAATCGAGTATAATTGCCTTAACGTAGCCGCAATCCTGAGTGGGGAAAAAATTAATAAATTTGTCCATTTTTTTTATGGTCGTCTGGTATGGTATCCCTCACCTACATGTTTAGGCCTGGTATCACCAGCTTTTGTTGCGCCTGTCCTTCTTCCTTAAAAGTTCTTTATCACACTTTAGTGGTATCACCGGCTTTCGTAGCACCTATGCTTCTATTTTTCTCCTTAAACTTCCTTTATCACACTTTAGTGGTATCACTGGCTTTTGTAGCACCTATGCTTCTATTTTTCTCCTTAAAAGTTATTTATCACACTTTAGTGGTATTACCGACTTTTGTTGTGCCTATGCTTCCATTTTCCCCACTTAAAAGTTCTTTATCACACTTTAGCGGTATCACCAGCTTTTGTTGCACCAATGCTTCCAATTTCCTCGTTAAAAGTTCTTTAAAACACTTTAGTGGTATCACCGTTTAGAAATTATTAAAGGAGGTGCAGGAGAGATCAACTTACAGGCCTTTACCCCATGATTACACTTTTTTTTTAAGTACAGTTGTCGTTTTTGATAATAATAAGTTACGAAAGTTAAAAATGGGGAGTTATCTATCAAAGTTGGGAAGTATATTAGCGAGGCAAAGTATCTTAATGCTACTTCATTCTCTGAGTTCGAAGCGCCATTTTTTGACAATAAGAAGAAAAACAGTGTTTGTCTGAAAACAATGAAGATACGTGCAGAACGACGGTATGAAAGCAAGAAGGGTGTTTGTTTAAAGTATTAACCTAAAAAGTAAAAAGAAAGGAATTAAAAACAAAACAAAAATCAAACAAAATTATAATAATAATAAGATTTGCGGCCTTAAGCAGCAGGTCTAGCAAGGATCCGAGGATCACTGTCACTAATATCTGCCCAACCAGTGAAAATTATATTGTGTAAAAGATGAAACATGTTCGTTTATCGGTAGTAGCTTTGCATTGAAGGATGTCACATTACGGGCCGTAACCACATACTCAGGAATAGAGTTCCAAACCTTCACCACCCGAAGTGAGAAAAAGTGGCCAGGTGCTAGAGAGGGGGGGGGGGGGGGTGTATTGCCCCTGCCCTTTTTGGAAAAAAATGCCTTTGTTCTCTTTTTGTACAAAACAAATGGCCTATTTTGCTTTTCTGCACTGAAAAATGCTGGTTCGCAGTGAGGAGAAAGTGCCTAAGGCCCTAAAAAGGGCAAAAACAACGCCAGGAAGCCAAGAAAGGGGACAAAAATGGTAAAAAAAAAGTAAGTGACAAGCAAAATAAAAAGGTCCCCAGAAAAATAAAGCCTCAGCATGCCCTTTTACTGAATATTGCCCCAGCATTCTCGAGTGTCTGTGCACGCTTACTGCCCCTCGTAATACTGTCAGTGCGTAATGTTACATTTGTTAAATAAATACAGATGCAAACCTATTTACGTTGCCTTTTGAACTTAAAAGTCAGACTGCCTGAGCGGGGAATCGAACCCACGACCTTTTAAACCAAAGGCCTCCCAATGAACCATAGCCGTGTTTAGCTCAGCGGTAGGGTTTCTGTCTTGGTTGGGTAGGTCACGAGTTCGATTCCCCCCTCAGGAAGTATCCCAAAAGACAACGTGAATAGGTTTGCATCTGTATTTATTTAACTCTTGTTGAACCGTCGGCTTTCCTCACTTGCTAAAACATTTGTTTAGTAAGGTTTTAAACACTCATTTCTTCATTCTTGTCATTTGTTTTTTTTTCTTCTGAAGAATGATTTTGTCTGTTGCTACAACAACGCATTCGTGATTTTTTTTCCCGCTATGCTATGATTTTTTTTTTGCAAGCTAAGCTAAGCATTCGTTTTGTATTCCATTAACTGGGTTAATCTTTGTTTATTTTGAACTATTCTTTCGTTCCTTCAACATTTGTTTTCTTCTGTTGCTCTTAATGGTTGCATTTAATGGTTGACGAATATCCCCACCAGGGAATCAATGGAAAATTCTGGAAAAAGTGCGATTGTTGCTCGATTCTGTTCTTTCGAAGGACAATCCCAACAAGTGCTCATTCGTGCCACTCGTGTTTTGTTAGTTTGCTATACAGAACAATCCTTGATTGATTGCTTGATTAGGGGGTGGCAACCATGGTCAGGAAAAAGTTCTTAAAAGTGCTTGAATGCGATATTGTGCGAACTTTGATGAGGATAAGTCTGAACACGGATGAGACCTACTATGGCGGCGGATTACCTGTGCGCCCGCCCCCTTCGTGAGCGCTATCTTAGGACACCCTTTTTGTAGTTTTAATTCTCAGCTTGAGATGGTGAGATGGATCTCCTTGAGGCATGGGCCTAGGGATTGAAGCACGCTTGCCCGCCCTCTGGTTAGCCCTTCTTGGTTTTCTACCCCCACCAAAACAACAACAATACAAATAACATTAACGACCAAACGACGTCAACTTCAAAAAAAAACAAAAAAACAATAAATAAATAAAGAACAAACGCCCTGTGTCTTCACAAAGATAACACAACAGCACGCAGCACACGGTGACGTGCCTACCAGTATGTGGCCACGATCGTAATAATTCCCGAAGAGATGGTTCACCACGTGAACATAAGGCCGTTAAAAATTAATTAATTGGTTCTCAGGAGTGGCACTCGCAAAAATTGGCGCTGACGTGCGGTGTTTTATTTTTATTTCTTATTCACAATTTTTTTTAGATGCGGGTGACCCTTTTTTTTATTCAACAAAAAAATTCTAGTAGCTTACACCTTGTTGTGGAAGGTTTTAACACATATTGTAACGCACGGTCGTCTACCTTGAGAGTGTTAATTTTGCACATCGGATAAGAGTATGTCTTTACATCTGAGTTTTTAGGTGTGACACACCTTGAACAGCGCTTATCGTTTCGAGGTGAATGCATGTGAATGGAGCTCGGGCTGTTATGGTTATCGGCTCCAGAAAAGCGTTGATACGCGATTGGATTTTTTTTTACTTTGGCTCAAAAAAGTTTCGTGATGTTGAGAACCACTAAATTAACTTATAGTTGCCGAATGCTTTCAACATTTCCTAACAATGAATTAAAGCTGCCTGCCTCCTGAAGTCGAAGCCGGATTGACTAATGACCACTATGTATACGAAAAGGACACCGCTCCTTATCATTTCCAACTAATTAATAGTTCAACAGCGTGCACAGCCCTCCGAGGGCAGGGGCAAGTTCTAGTAAAAGGGCACGCTAGGTTAGTTTTTCTGGGGACCTTTCTTTTTTTTATGGCCCCTCTTTTTAGCTTTCGTCATTGTGTTTTTTACCCTTTTGTGCTCCTTTCTGACCCTTTCCTGGCCTTCTTTTTACCCTTTTTGGTCTCTAGGCCCTTCTCTGGCTGCAGCACCAGCGTTTATCAGTTCGGAAAACCAAACCAGGGCATATTTTTTCCCCAAAAAAGGCAAAAAGGGCATTTTTCCGGTGCACGGCACTGAAATAGTTACTTCTGAAACCATTGGCTGCAGTAAGGTCTCTGTGGAAGCAAAAATAAAAAAGAATGTCCGTAAAATGATATTTATGCAGTCTTTTTTAGCTGTTGCTTTTGCTGTTTTCTTTTTTTGGGGGGGAGGGGGGAGGGGTTCCTTCTCGAATGCTACGTTAGTTTTGTCCCATAGGGGGATTAAGATTAATCGCTAATTAACATCAGTACAAAAAAAAAACTTAGCCTCTTTAGTGAAATAATTTGTGAAGTTTAAAATACGTGCTTAAACATGAGCAGTCATGTCGACTGTTGCAAGCGGAGGTTTAAGACACACGCTAGTGTGTTGCCCGCTAAGATACCTTGACGTCTTTCCTATCCAGATAAATTGTACGTGACCACTAGACACTTGTGCGTCATTTACAGCTAAAACAGCTTGGCTGTTTTCAGGCATCTAAGGAACACTAACAATGTGGTGTATGCTATCATCACAATGTCACCATGTCATTCTTAGATACACTTTCATATGACGTCACCTGTGGCGCAACCACGGATGCGTAGTAAACTACCCTGTTGTTGTAATAGCCTAACCAGCTAGTCACCTGTTATTAATATCACATGATCAGATACTTGTATATATACGCATGACGATTACTAACGTTGTCACTTCCTCACTGTTACTCATGATGTATCATTTCAGCAGTACAGTTAGGTAACTCGGCCACCAGGCCTAATATGCTACAAATGGCGACGAGGATGGTATCTGTGAATGACATGAGGGCATTGTGGTGATAGCATACACCACAAACAATGTGACATTGGTCGCCCGACGACATAAAAGTCACTATTAGTTATGATTTACTCTTTCATTTACATTTTGTTTGCATATTTCATCTTGATTTATTTATTTATTAACTCTTTATTTATTCTTTATGTACTTTATTTAGGCAACTCTTTATTTACTTATCTTGGTTATTTATTTACTCTATTTACCATTCATTTGCCCTTTATTTGATTCATTTACCGTTTGGTTATCATTTATTCTTTTATTTACGTTTTGATTTGTACATTCTATCTTGATTTATTTGTTTATTAACTCTTTATTTAATTTATTTAGAATACTCTTTATTTGAATTTTGATATTTGTAATTTTACTGTTATAGGCTTTGAATAATAAGCGTTAAACCATCTTAACACGAAAACCTTTCAAGATGCAAGCTAGCTAGTTAGTTAGCCAGTAATTAGGCATCTATCAACGTTATTAACGCCTTTCAACAAGAAAACGTTAAGCTGATAACTAGTGACTTATGTAGTGAGGCGACCAAAGTCTCCCAATCAAACGAAGTTTTAGCTTTTTCCGTCGCAGTATTATTTTTCCTCAGATTCCTGAAACGCCCAGATTGCCTTAGTTGTAATCTAGCTGCTTCGTTGAGTCTTGGCGGGGGACACACTAGCGTGTGTCTTAAAGCAGCGTCAAATATACAAGTGAGAATGAAAGGTTGTGTGACGACGACGAGAATATTGCACTAAATAACAAAATTTCGCGTTCTTTTAAAATGTGTAAAATGTGAAAAGAACCGTTTTTAAGTTGTCTTTGCTAGGCTTGCTTGTTTACAGCAACACTGTAAATCTCCTTGTGTACCGGAGTGCTCACCACAAACTCGGCACAGTGTGTCATCGTATTTCATCGTTGGTACAAATTTCCTTGGTGCGGTTGAGCCGTGACAAGAGGGTGTTCTCAAGCTGTTGCTCGAGGCGATGACGTCACGGGCCGCGTCTCCCCAGGTGTGCTCTAGACAGAACGTCGCCAGTCTCCGGCCCGCGCCCTCCCCCCCCCCCCCCCCCCCTCCTATACAACAACTTCCTAGGACAACAAGCCTATGCAATATTTAGTTTTCTAACTAGGAGATTTATTTAGTGCACGTGCAAATCGAACTGGTACAGAGAGCAAAATCGTAATCGGTTGCTAAGAACCAGTTGTTGGAATTGGTGATGTTGTGAATGCCCGGCGTTGCCTTATTGCTATAGAGTTGTTGTAGGTATGAACGGCGAATACCACAGCGTGTAGCATCAGGTAGTACTATTGCAGGTGTGATTGGTGGGGTTGGGGAAGTGGAAGGGGGAGTTTGTACACAACGGACACGGAAAGAAGGAGATCAGCTGATATGACGGAACAAATCACTGCAGGATGTAGTAATATCTAAAAGCAGCCTTCTGCGGTTAAGTGAAAAACGGGAAATTGGTTGCTATATTTGAGTTTTCTTGTAACGTAGCCTAATTGTGAAGGATTTTAATTGATCGGTGGGTTGAGGTTACGAGTTAATATCAATAATTTAAACAACTAAAACTTATGGCCTGCCATCAGATTTTTTTTATTGAACATTTTTCATTATCGCATTTTAATTTTCGTTATCGGACTGAATATCCGCTAACGGAAATACGTGGTCAATGATAAAAATTAAATTCCGAAAGTGAAAGATGTTTTTCATTTCAACAAAACATATTTTATTATTGACTAGTAATCGTAACACCACGTCAAAGGGGAACAACAACAATTTATATTCACTCTCAAAAAAAGATTTTCCGTCAACGAAAATGGAATCAATCATCACGCTAGTGGTCCGCCCGCCAAGTTCAATAATTGTCACAGTTCATTGTAACTTCATTGTGAGAAAGTCATTATTTAACTCCTGCATTGTTGCTGCATGGCCACTAGTTTTGGTACTTTATCTGAAACCAGAGTTGAGGGTATTTCACGATGATGAGGATAAATACCTATGCGGCGAAACAGCTTGGAAAATTGTTGGAAATGGGCAGTCTTTGTGCCCTGACAAGCAATAGTTGTATTTCAATCAAGCGCACAAACTGTATCAAGGTGATAAAAGTGCGTGAAGATCGTTGATTTCACCTGACTACTGACTACTGACTAATTCCACTCATATAAAATAAACTATGTGACAGATACGAATGAAATTTGGTATTCAGCACTCATTTAACTCCAATACGTGCCTTTTAAGGTTTGGCGTTTGGGGAGGCATTAACTAAAAATATTGCAATCATGTGTAATGCTATTTTTCTGTATGTTGGGAAAACGCCACCGGTGATCAAAATAAGCATTACTCGTTATTAGTGTTAACGAGTAACAATGCAAACGGAGTGCCAGAAATAATCGGCAACACATCATTGTTGATAAAATGCACGTGCATGCATGAATGGCTTCGGGCCACTAAGCTCTTAATAAATCCGCGGTCTACGCTACATATTGTTGTTGGTGCTGGAAACACCGGTTCTCGTCAGATCCCCGAAGTTAAGCAGCATTGGGCTGGATTGATACTTGGGTGGGTGACCGCCTAGGAATCTGGCTGTTGCAGACATAGGGCCTTAGGGCTTCGGGCAGATGACCAGGAGTGGTTAACGCTCGTTAAACCCTTTAACCCTTTAAGGAAATCAGCAAATGCTTTAATTTATATGATTGAAGTTCTCACTCCAGCAAAACTAAAAAAAATTAATATCTCCGTTCGTATTCAATATTTTTTGACCAAACTTGGCCAGACAGAAGATAACTGGGCAGTGGCTAAAATAAGATGCCACAAAAAAAAAAAAACTACAAAAGAAGTGATATCTAAAACAAAACCCACAAGGGTGGTAGAACCCGCCAAGTTTCAGCCAATCAAAGTAGTGATATCAGAGCCAAAAAGGCTGCCACCAATTTACTACATTTAATTTAGTTGCCAAGCTAATCCCACCTAGTATTACCTCACACGTTAAATCAAAAAGTTGACTATGATTGCGACCGATAGTAGCAATGGTCAGGTTTTTGATTTAACCTTTGATCTAATACTCGGTGGGATTAGCTTGGCAACTAATGTAGTAACTTGGTGGCAGCCTTTTTGGCTCTGATATCACTACTTTGATTGGCCAAAACTTAGCGGGTACTTTCACCCTTGTGGGTTTTGTTTTAGATACTGTTAACGGAAATTCAATGTTCGTTAACAGAAAATGATTTGCCATTATCGAACCAGAATTTACAACACACTTTATTCTCTGCATTCCTTTTAAAACGGATTTATTTTTCGTTAACGAGAATTCGGTTTACTGCCTCCACAAAAACTTTAATTCTTACAAATTCGACAACTGTTAATAAAAATTAAATTCCGATAATGAAAAAAAAAACGGACAACATTTTTCATTATCGAAATTTAATTTTCCTTATCGACCGTGTATTTCCGTTAACGGATATTCAGGCCGATAATGAAAAAAAAAAATGCGGTAATGAAAAATTCTTAACAAAAAATCTGATGAGAATTCATAAAAGACCCCCCCCCCCCCAGGAGATATCAACTTTTAGTAGTAATCCAATGTGCAAGTGCTTGGTAATCCACGAGTAATCCCCATTATTATTTGTTAATCATCAGGTAATCTTATTATCCCAGTTGTATTCCCGGTATTCAGTAGTCGACATTACCCCCCCCCCCCCTCGGGTGATTAAGGGTAATCTGATATGCAGGAAACTCAGAAAGTCACTGGTAATCAGGAAGTAATTCATTAGTACTCCAGTAACCCGAAGTAGTAATTCCTCATAGTAATCCAGTAGTCCGAAATATTTATTGTAGTAATTGCCAAAAACGAGAGCTGGAATGTAGGGTGTTGTTACCACGGTCACACACCAGCATCAAGCCCTACGGCCCTCCTTTTTATGCCACTCCTGGTAACTGATGTAAGGTTTAACCTTAGTCTCTCATGTCAAGGCCTAGTACTGATGCCTAGTACTCCGATATTTTTTAGTAATTCAATTTAAATGAAATTTGGTACACAGTCCAAATCATCCAGCGTCAGCCATCCTCCTGCGCACACGATTCCTGCAACTTGCAAAGATTTCTGCAGCAGGCGAAATTTTACCCAGTAGGCTTAGAAAAAGATTGATTAAATCTGAAAACACAGGTTGAAAGGGTTTTAGCGAGGGTTAACAACTCCTGGTCATCTGCCCGACGAAGCCCTTTGGCAATTAGGCATGTAACAATTAACAATCTCATCTACTTGGCTGCGACACACTAACGAGTGTCTGGATCCGGCATGATCTTTAACAACAAGAGGGCGTGCGCCACGAGGAGAGTATCTCCGTCCGCATCGTTCGTTGCCATGGTTGCTAGGCAGGGACAGCTCGAAAGCCAAATGCGAAAAGCCACCAAGCAAATTTAAGTAAACTAGAACTAGCGAGCGAAAAATGTACGTTGCGAGTCGGTGCGTACACAACAACGTGTTTTCGACACGCCTTCGCATTTTCACAGCTATAACTTAAATGCGATGGAAAACTTGTCGGTGCCGTGGTAACGACACTGCTTGGATTAGCTAAATCAGACATCGTTTGAGTAAATGCTTGAAATCTTATAAACGTGACAGTCAGAACCCCAATATCAAATTTTGGTCTTGAGACTGACTACAACAACGGTCTCCCCCCCCCCCCAATCCCCGAATGAAATCGAAAAAAAGTTACACTATGTTGTAATATTCGTCGGCCACAAGTATAGTCAACGAATTGGTTCATTCATTACTCCGCGCTCTGCTTAAAAGGACATTCCTTCCAACGCCATTTTTCTCGATCCTCTACATCAAGTACGGCCCCAAAGTTTTATTTACTTACCGTTAGCCAATCCCTAGCTAAAAAAAAAAACATTTTAAAATGTGGCGTCGGCGAGATTTTCCGTTGAATATCGGTAACTTTATTTACTGCGTCCGGCACGTATATGGTCCTTTGCGCGCCTACAATAACCATGACGTTCCATTGTTTCCGGTTGTGACGACACAGTTTTTGCGTGAATGCTGTCACGTGACCCGCCAGACGTCGTTCCGCGTCGTTCACGTGATTACGAGAAGACGAGGGCGGAAGTGACGTTGTAGTATTACTACGCCGAATCTCGCTACGGCAGCGCGCGGATACATCACTGCCCGTGGCTGTTATAAGGCAGGCCGGATGTTGCTTTAAGCTTGAAGGCTTCCCTGCGTAACAGGCTGACAGGCTTGCAATGCAATGCTCCTGCTCTACGCTCGTTGCCGTTGGCTTGGAGTTGTTGTTTGTTGCCGGGGTGTATAAAAAAATTCACAATGCGCACAAATCGAGTGCATCACCTATAACCTGCTGTTGTGAGCCCCGACATAGTGACAATAAAATAAAGAATTCCTCCTGACTAAACGATTTTTTCATTCGCTTTTCGTTACGAGCCGGCAAAGCTAAAATCGCCACCCTGTTGGAATTTCAGTGACTGACCAGACAGAAAGTATGCTACAATGAGCGTTAATATAGTAATTGATGCGTCTTCAACTTAGAATCCATTTTTAGTTCGTCTCTGGAAGCCCACATCTCTGAAATAAGGAATGTTTCAAAGATACCTTACCAAGGTTATTATCGCTTAGGCTGCTGATTTCGAGGCCTACTCACCCCGAAACTTACACACTGTGATCTAGAAACACGCTAGTGCTTCGCCCATCAAGTTCGGATTGCTGACTTTCCATGGCGTCTAATTGTTGGCTTCTGATTGTTGTTCAAAGTCAGGACATTATCGGATATGTGCGAAGGCTAGGTACTGCATCTCTTACCCGAGACATTAACCCAGCGTTTTCTGGTATTGAATACTAAATATTAATGTGACAGAAAGCTTTGGAAATTGTATAGATCGACGGGGTTTACCGAGTAGACAACAAAAAGTATTGTTCCAGAGCTGTGCAAAGGGTTTCAATATGAAACTATCTCAACACCGTTGATTTCATGCTGGCTACTACTAATTATTACTAGCTAATTCCACTCAGTTAAAATAATTTATGCGACCGGTATGCTTGAAATTTCACATTCAGTTTATACGTTTGAATCCAACAGATGCCTTTTATGATTTGACATTTGGGGTCCAAAGATTGTTATCATTCGTAATGCTATTCTCGTGAACGTTCGGAACACGCCATCTGTTATCAAAATAATTGTCCTCCATTGCCGAGTAACAACGCAGCAGGCCGTTTCACGATTAAATCGAAATGTTATGTTGTAATTGTAACTTATCTAAAATAAATAAACTATCTCGTCGTCTACTAAACCGTTTATGGGGAAGAAAATCCGTGAAGGCTTGCATCTCCTTGAATAAAAAAAAAAAAAAAAAAAAAAACAGGATAAAATACTGTAAATAGGCCTAAACTTAACTAACCTATCGTGCTCACTTGTTTCTTTTTTGCAATACAACGGACACTTTATTGGAAATATAATTAATCAGCGACCATTAAAATTATACCAAAGTGACGATTTTCTTCAGGCTGTTCAAGAAACGATTTACAATTATGTTTTTATAAGGCGATCACAATCTATACTTACACTGAAGCAAAATCATAAAACGACCAAAAGGGGTAATATCATACAAAAACCCCATATGGGTAGTGAGTGATATCCGAGTCAAAATGGCTGCCACCAGGTTTTCTCTCCCAACCCTGATCACTCAATTTTAACTGACACCTCGGTGAATGTCAGTTAAGTTTGACTGATCAATGTTTGGACCACAAACTTGGTGGCAGTCATTTTGGCTCAGATATCACTTATACAGGACGGAAACGCCAATGGCTCAAGATGGGTTAAATAAATACGGATGCAAACCTATTTACGTTGCCTGTTGGACTTATATGTCATACTGTCTGAGCGGGGAATCGAACCCACGACCTTTGAAATCAAAGGTCAGATATCACTACTTTCTATAGCGAAGACTTGATGGTTCCCTTTACCCCGATGGGGTTTTTCTATGACTAGATTTAAACCTGAGCTGTCAGCTGAAGCATGGATTCTTTCATTTTGATCATCAACAAAATCGACAAATAAGTCAGCCAACAATGCCACATGCCGCATGACCAGGGTCCAGGGGGTATACTTTGCTTGGTATCAATGATAAGCGACATGCACCGAACTTGCAGTCAAGTTTACAGTCGATTGTTGACCGATTCGAAAAGTAATGTTAGTCGTGTTGCACTGTAAAAATATTTTTCGTCTTAATTTTTCTTGTGGTTTTTAGTTTATTTTGTGGTTTGACATCAACCTCTCATGTTAAAGCTAAAAGTTCCTTTGCCCATTTGGCTTTCCATTCAGTAATTACAAATAAGGGAAAAAGGTGCTGATTAAGAGCTGAAGTCAGACCAGCTAACAACATAAGGAACAACATGGTATGGAAAAGTATCAGTAATTAGAAAACCTAAACGAACTGATTTGATGTTTAACGCAATGTTAAACTGAACTGAAGTCTCAACAGGAAAGGAAACCAAAGAAGCGTTTCCTGTAGGGTTTCAGATACCACAATGTTGCTGCAGTGTTTAGTCCACGTGAAACCTTACTGTTGTATTAAAATGTTTCTTTTTTTCCCGTTATCACTTTAGAACACGGTGGGTATAAGCTAACGATTGGTGTCTGTGTGTCGCATTAATGCCACTTTACTAGATGGTCAAAAAAAAAAAAAAAAAAACTAAAAACAAAAACTAATTATCCTGTACCACCAATAGGGTGGTGAACGGTAAGGAGACGACTTGACTGAATAACAGTACTGAAAAAATTTTCTTGGCCTGCCATAAACATAAAAAAAAATAAAGTAGGAGAGTGTGTGTTATGTTGTTTGTGTGTCTGTGTGGTTATCTAATTCTTGATAACTTCTGCATTGCCTTAAGGTCGTGTGCAGGTATAGGAAGAAAAAACATTTTAGAAATGGCCAACAAATGTAGTACTAAAATATATTATAGCTAAGCCCTAGATTTTCCTCCTTTATTTTCTTCTTCTGGCCTCTGCTCCAGCGTCCTTTGTATTGCTGGAGAGCATGTATCGTATATGCTGAGCAGCGAAGTTGCCAAGCCGTTTGGGGGTTGCTTTTAAGCGAAAAGTCAAAAGATAAACGTATCACGAAGGTCTAACTTATTATTTACCAATGTACTAAATTTTCTTTACCTTTCAAAAGTGGGCTAAGTCGGCTAAATAGGTCTATTTCTAAGCCCTTCCTGACGAGACCTTGCACCATCTGTTTTCTCCATATACCACTTATTCGATTCATTTAAGTTTTATAGAGAATTATAGGGTTGGGGAGGCTAATTTGTGACAGAGACCCCTTCTGAAACGTCTTAGATTCATTCCTATTAGTTCCGTCTAAGTTTATAGAGGGCGCCATGAGTTTTATCTGGGAATTTCTACTTAGTTGTCAGCCTAAAATTAAACTAAACTAAACTAGCTTGTATTTAATTATTATTTAGTTTAGCTTATAGTTGTGATTTAGTTCACTTTAGATTTGGGCTGAAAATGAGCAAACATTACCAGATGGAACGCGTGGCGCCCTCTGAAAACTCGGTTGGAACTGATAGGAATGAATGCAACGCGTTTCAATATCGACTTTTTAGAGTTACAAAATCTCCTCCCCAACCCTATAAATTCTTGGTTTTGTACTTTATTGGAAGCCATTTTATGTAGTTATTTTAGTTCCGAAGTTCAGACACCGAAAGCTTTGACTTTGCGGTCACTGTGGTGTTGCCGTATTTAATCCATTATATAGAGGGCGCACCACACTGTAGCACATGTAACTGACGTCACATCGTAAGGGAAGTGCACCTAATTTATCGATGCCATTGATGGCTTAATTGCCTGCGTGCAAGCTTTGTTCTTAGCACTGACCTTAAGTCATTAAACCTGTGGCTACGCACTAGCCTCCGTTACATTCACGTAATTACTTGGAAGCGCTTCAGAGGGATGTGCATCGCATCCCTGGCGCTTCCGTCTGTAGCGCTTTCCCGATCAGTCGCAACCGTTTGAATTCGCTTTCGGTTTGGCATTAGGTAGCGGCTCGTCGTTGTTCATATAAATACTTGGAAGCGCGTTGAGATGTTAGTGCATGTAGTGTGAGAGTGTGTGAGTCGAGGGTTTCAACAACGCTAGAAATCTCATGCACCCAAGATTTCGGTTTATAAATTCGTTACAAATCTTGTAAACCTGTAAATCTTGTGTAAATCATTCAAATCTCGTAAACCTAGTACATATCTTGTAAATCATGTAAATCTGGCATAAATCATTTAAATCTTGCTTAAATCTTTTGAAAATCTTTAAATCCAAGCACATCATGCTGCAGATCTTTAAATCTGAAAATATGTAAATCTAAAAACTTTGTGTAAAGCTTTAAATCTTCTGCAAATCTGTGCAAATCTTGAAAAATCTCACGAGCATCATTAAATCTTAATTAAATCTTTTTAAATCTCAGCAAATCTTCATATAAATCTTCCAAATTTGCAAATTTGTAAATCTGCAAAACTTTTGTAAATCTTTAAACCTTCTGCAAATCCGTGTGAATCTTGCAAAACTTCATTAAATCTTACTAAAATCTTTTGTAAGTCTTTAAATCACAGCAAATCCATAAATCCTACATAAATCCGTTGGAAGATTTACAAATCTCGTAGGCTACAGTCTTTTGTCCTTGTCGAACTCTTCTGTACATATCCACGGTGCATGCGAAGGGAAAGATGGCGGACACTTTTACGGCACCATCGTAATTTGTCTTCTGCCACTCAATGGCAAATAATTCTGAAAATAATTACATGACTACAGGCAAACCGCAGAGGCCTGATAATGTTTGATTATAAGCTTTGTAAATAACCCAGTTTACTCCATGCAGGTTTAAAGCGGAGTCACGCTCACTTTACCTCGTAAGGGAGAATAGGAAGAAAGGTGTCCTGCGCGCACTTCTTGATCCAGGCACTTTTTCCCTTTCTGTAAGCAAGCGCCGGATTTGATGCTGCACTTGCTAATACACGCTGTCTTGTGGCCATGTAAACGTAATGAATCATTATCCTCATTCTAAGGTCTTTTTTATGTACACGAATAATCCATTCTTTAATTAATTTTCGCCTTAGTGTCGACGATGTATTACTATATAGCACAGCCAACATGCTTTGCCACGGCTTCATGCCAATTTTCACATATTAAATACAATAATTGAACCAGTTGGTTTTTTTTATTTCGTACCCAACCAGTCCATCACGAAGCCATAGCTCGTACGTAGTGCACAAATCAAAAGAAACACACAACCGACCAACGACCCCACTTACACACAAAGTGCACAAAAGTCTTAAAGGGATAATTATTCATCCCAGCGCCATTTTTCTCGATCCTCCACATCAAGTACGGCCCCAAAGGTCTATTTCCTTACCGTTAGTCTTTCCCTTGCTAAAAATCCTTTTTTAAATGTGGCGTCTAGGAGATTTTCTGTTGAATATAATGGAACTTTATTTACTAACGACCCATCACTAAATTATGCATTGCGCGCGTACAATAATCATGACGTTTCATCATGTGTACATCTACTAATTTTCTAATAATTACCATGAGATCTAAAAGCTAATAGACTAATGCGGTAAAAATTAAAATTAATTATTCCAATAGATCGCCGAAGCAAAATTATAAGACACTAGCCTAGAAAATTATAAATTGTGATTTTAAAATACGAGAATCATTCCGGTTTGTGACGACACAATCAATGGGTTCACGCTGGCTGGACTATTAGGCGCAATGCCAATTGAGTCAGTAGCTACGTTTTCGTTGCGAGGAACGAAGCTACCGTCTCAGTTGACCTTAGCTGTGGTAAATACGCGGATGTGATCGTCGCGTGGGTGTTGTGAGGCAGGCGGAAGGTTATAAGGCAGGCGGTATGTTGCTTTAAACGAACGAAGCAAGCCAAAATCAAAGCAAACTAACAAATTACAAAAGTTGGGCAAAAGCTGGTGCGTGAAAACAATTACTTATTATTAATCCAATTAAAAAGATTTCTTTTTAAATCCTTGTAGCTGCAGACATTCCAAAAGGTTTCAGATACGTAGCTTCTTAAAATCTACCGGTAAATAATATTTATTTATCAAGTTTTTCATTAAATTTATTTTTAGTCATTATTGGTAAAAAGCTGATTTTTGTTTAGCAGGGTAAGTTTTTGCGTCTTTAATTTCTTCCGTGTGTGCATTCATCGTAAAAAGTTGTTCAGCAACACATAATATGTTTTTTTTGTGTGTATTTCTTTTGAAGATTTTAAATTTTTTCCTGCGAAAAAGAACTTCAATAATTTGGTTTTGATTTTTTGTAATCTGTCAGTTTAATTTTTTTTGGCCATTCGACAAGTTTCTAAGGCATACAACAGGGGTGACTTTATCCACGCATTATAAATATTAATTTTATTTCCTTCGTTAAGTTTTTTCTTTAAACATTGTAATTTAAGTAAAACATGTCTTAGTTTCAGGATTAAATTATCAATGCAAACACAAATCCCCACTCACGTATCATCAGTTTCAACTCCTAAATATTTTTTCTTCGTATTACTTGCGAAATTTTTTTACAGTGCATCACGCACCATTTTATTCCATTCTTGTGGATCATAACTTCTACTTTAATTACATAAATTATATAAGGTAATTTTTAAGCGCCAATTTTGAATTTCGTCAATGCTTTTTTTTTTTACTTGATTATGTGACAATTTAGCAATTGTGTCTTCCGCAATAAGACAGACGATATCATCCCGTTAAGTTCATTTTTTATTTATTTTTTCGTTGATATCTTTTACTTTAAAATAAAATAGATCCTAATGTCGATCCTTGTGGTACACCCTCATTATTTGCTGTTATTTCACTATAACTCTTCACCAATTTTAACATAGCTTTTCCGTTCTTCTAAGCAGCTATTCAAAGCACCACAAAATTTCTCCTCAGTCAATCATATTTAGTTTTTAATTAAACTTTCCCTGTTTATAGTATCAAAATCTTTTTGAAGGTCTATATAAGTTGCCCCTGCAAATTACCCATCATGTGAGTACACTTGCAGCAATTTAATTTACTTTTTTTAATGCCGCTTTAGTACCTTTTTCTTTTCGAAATGCATACTGCAGTGCCCACTATAAACAGGACAGAAAGCAAATGGGTTAAAGAAATGTTAAATAA
>JAHWFP010215580.1:0-37445 GCA_023313725.1 Lithobius niger
TGGTAGAGGTGCTATGGTAGTCCTTATCCAGAAGGACAGGGTGGGGTAGGGAGTGGATGGTAGAGGTGCTATGATAGTCATTATCCAGTAGGACAGGGTGGGATGGGGAGTGGATGGTAGAGGTGCTATGGTAGTCATTATCCAGAAGGACAGGGTGGGGTGGGGAGTGGATGGTAGAGGTGCTATGAAGGCAAAGTGTGAAACAGAAAAATCCATGCATTAGTTATGTGCTCCATGCACTACTAATACGGTAACAGAAAGCAGGTGAGAGCATGTACCCTTATTACCATAGACTTTACACCTCGTAACACAATACAATAAATTATAGCATGCCTGTGGTAAAATGAACCTAACTAAAGCATGAGATATCACATTGCCAAAGTGTAGTCCGTGCTAATCATCGCATGAATGCCAACACATATTCTTCCTGACTCACTGTCCAATCCCATGTTCCATAAAATTGGCCCATTCTTCCAACTCGGCCAATGGAAAGTGGCGCTATTGACTAGAAACACTCTTCGATTCACTGCCAGACTGCAACAGTAATGACAGTATGTCTGCCACAGAATGCAGTGGGATGGTGGTTTTTGCCAAAATGCTCACTCCCCAGAAGCCTGTTGGTTTCCCATACTGTTCATACTGACATTAACCTTATTTTGGTTCGATTTTTGCACAAAAGACATCTTCTTCGCAGGATGAACAGCATTTTTCCTAGGTGCCACCATGTGTTTCGCCCAGGCAGTTTCCTCCTTGATGCCCTGCAGTCTACCGCTTGGTGCTGCAAGGTTTGTGTTGGCTTTAACGTTGTGTTTCTGTTTTATTGATGTCACCAATGGTATTACTGGTTTGACAGTGCCCGATTTCAGATTATCACCCATGCCTAGAGAAACCTGTAAGATTCTGTCCACCAATCACACGCCTCCTTGTCAACTGGATGCCGCACGTGGTTTCATACCACAAGCGCGTCATGCTGGTATATTCCACCCCTTCCATCTGCATAATTTCTCTTTGACAAGTCTGAAGTAGCCAAAATAGGCGGCAGAACCTTGCATGGCATAAGAATAGAAGAGTCTGGTGTCGTAAATTTTGGTGCTTCCGTCACCACCGAAATTTTCTTCAATTCCATTAAAATTTTCTGGTAAGTGGCATCTCGCCTTTCTCCTAATCTGTGCTGCCGCCAGTTAGAGTTTTTACCTGGAACATCAGCTGCTGACCTCGATCACCTATTCTGACCGTAGTGAACGTGAACCTGCCAAGTTAGCCATCTCCAGGGCATGGCCAAATTTAAGGGCCATTCCAGTTGTCTATCCTCCCTGGGTTTCCTTCCTCGGCAATGAGTAATCTATAGATTCGTCAAAATGTCTGCCCGCCATAGTTGAACTGTTTGCAGCAATGGGATACACCACACCATACCGTCCAGAGATACCTACCACTGTTGACTAGTCCAACAGTGGAAGATGACCGAGCCCCCACCCACAATTACTACCCTTTAAAAAGTTCCCTCCTTCCTTTTGGCTGAGGAAGCCCCTCTTACACATGGAGGATTCTGAAATCATCCTGTCATTCACTTCCGTAGCTAACATAACCAATGTTCCTTGCCTCCGACTATCGTTCCCCAAACATAGGTTTGTTTTGACCTTTAAAAGCTTACAGTTTAGAATTATAAAAGAAGTTAGTCTAGGACACCCACTGGTGATCCTTAGCTACACAATACCCTCACTTTTGCTAAGGGTTATTCCCAAAAAAATGGATGCACGTACGGAGAGTAGAAGTCAGCGCTAATCCTTCCTCCCTCTCTGATTAACCCAGCACAGATGTACGTTCGTTTTTCTTAAGTATAATACTAGTTGCATGCAAACTTGTTTGACTGCATAAAACATTAAAACCCACTAAAGTTTGTAAAGCTAACACGAAGGAGGTCAATGAATAGTTTTACTGATCATAATTTATGTATAATTTATAAATAAATAAGTCTTTTAGCAGTTTAACTCCACCTTCACAGAAGCAAATTAGTGTGTAACTGAAGTGTTTTGGAGGTGACAAATGCATTCCATAAATTAATTGAATTATCTCTCACTGGTCATTTGGGTCATTCACATTTTGCACTCCATAAATGTTGCATCTTTATGGTTGATAATTTCAAACGGCTGCACGCATGTTGGCATTCGTGTAAACAGATGTGGGTTGCAGATATGAGTCGAAAAAGGGGAATTAGATCCCATTTGGCACCTCTTTGTTACAAGTATTTTAAGCCTCTCCACCTCCCCGGGCTACATCCTTTGGGTCATCTGATGGAATGAGCCTGTCTGGGTTTGTAAATCTCCCCGAGATCGGTTCACGTATTCTAGCTTTATTTTCACGTAAATTCTTTCATCCTTGGCTGTGAGATTCGAATGTTTTTCCAACATTTCTTCATAACTGATGAGTTTATGTTTTCGGTGCTTGTAACGTTGCTTCAGCCAGTAGCCTGAGCATAGTCCCTTTTCTTTTCCCTCGTTGTTGAGATTCTTTGTTGCTATTGAGCTCTGCACTCATTACCTTGAGTGTCACTCGTTTAGGTAGTGTTAGTTATTGGTCCCATCACTGCAGCTGTTGTATCTTTTCTGTGATGGCTTCAAGTAGGCAATATTGACGGAGTCCATGATCTTCCCATTTTTCACATGACATGCAATGGGTGGTGAATTTTGGTTGGATCGATTAGCTATGCCTTTCTTACCAGAACTTAAGATGTGCATCCTCCTGGCCACCCAATCTCCTTTTTGTAGCTACATAGATGAACAGTTAGCATAGTAATATTGGTTGTGTTGGTATCTTGATTTAAACAAATTCTTAGCAACAGTCTCCGAAATGCCCTTGAATGCTGTCGCAACCCGTTATTGTATTTCATCCATTGCTGGTTTATCATATGGCTCTGCAGCGTGCCATAAAGAATCTATCTCTGCTGCATTGTTGCTGTACGGTGTGGCCTAAGACGATTTGTGCAGCAGAAAATCCTGAGGCTTCGTTTAGAGCCTCAATTGGGTAAAGGAAAGGCGATTTTGCATACTTGAAGATGCAATTCTTTGGCTTCCAATGCATACATGTGCAGCATGCGCTTCATCTGATGGTTGGTGCACGCCTGGCAGTCGATCTTGGGATTGTAATGACTCGTTCAGTCGGTCTTGACACCAAACTCCTTCATCAGGCTCTTACATGTCGTAGAACGAAAAAGGCTTTTGCGATCTTTGAGTATGTGCTTTGGTCCGCCTCTTCGCATAAATATTGCCTTTACACATTTGCAAATTTGTTTAGATCTTGCAGTACACTGTGGATAAAGTTCTACCCATGAAGAATGTTCGACCAGTACTATAAGAATAAACTTTAGACGCGAGTTCCGGTTGGTGGCAAAGGAATCATGATATCAGACACCATCTTGACAAATAGCACCTTTAGTTGCTTCATAACCTCCACATGTTTTGCTGTAGTTAGTTACTGTCTTCGTCATTTTATTCCATGTGACATATAGCTGCAGCAATAGTACCATTTTAAAAATTTCACAAATTTGCAGCAATTGTACGCTCCTGGAGTTTTGGTGGGATGTACACATGATAGGCTATCGTATTATTTGCTTTTGCATGAATTTTCAGATGGTATGAACGCTTTCATGATCAAGCCATGATGGACACAGAAATACCGATTCTTTGGGACGTTTTCTGGTACCATATGACTTCCATGGGGGACATTCCTAACGTAGAGATCTACGTTTCGTCCACTTGTCCTGCCGCTGTGCTTTCTTCGATCCTTTCCATAAATTTCTTTAATTTCTGTGTTAATGTTCAGAAATGAATGGGAGACATCAATGACATTACGTTCACGCTGAAGAGTCTTGAAATATATTATATTGCTTGGTCCAATAATTCTGTCCTCACGGATTTCGGACTCCATCTCAACCTTGCCACTGTTTGGGCAGCCTAGGTTGTCGGGCATCCCTCAAAATCCACAAAGAGGACATAGAAGAAATGTAGAAAATTTGAACTAAATCGGAGAGTGGGTTCAAAAGTGGGAGAGTGGGTTTATCATGGAGAAAGACATACGGATGCACATGGTGAGAAAATCGTTTGAGGGATGCCCGAGCTGCACACCGAGCTGCACCGAGCTGCACATTATTAAAAATTTAAACCTGAGTATACATCCCTGTAGAGTGTCTTATAGTAGTCTACAGTTTGTATAATTATCACCTGATTACAAGTGAGCTTGTTTAACTGGAACAAAAACTTCAAAAAATTCTGATTCACAGTAATCATAGAGGAGTGCCTTACCTTCATCTTCCGCATATAGAACTGTACACGTTTCTTTGATTATTGGAGCAATGTCATATTGGGCCACTGTCAAGTTACTTCCAATTATCACGTTTCTGTTTGGATAGCGGTGCTGGAGCTGCAGAGCATCAATAGTAGCTTCGTCTGGGAACGGTAACAAAATTTGAAAAATGTTGAATAACGTTTGGGTATACCCATAATTACGCTTATTCGTACGTATGTACCCTTATTCAGGTTTGCAACAATTCAGTCCCACGACAATTCGGTCCAAGACAATTCAGTCCCAAAAATTCGGTCCAGGACAATTCGGTCCCAAAAAAATAAGACCACATACGACAATTGGATCCCAAGTCAAAAAATGTTCCAAGTTAAAAAAAATAAAATGCCAGTTAAAATTTGAGCAACAATTATTACAATTATGACTAAAAAAAATGAGAAACTTATGTTGAGTGCAATGCCAGTTTCCAATTTGTTTGCAACTTGAAATATAAGCTCCCTGGTCATTACACCTCTAGGTAGTAAGGACAGCTTGTAAAACCATGTTCATCGTAAAAAAAAATGTATGCAGTAGAGCAAGGGGGAAGGTGGTTTACAGGAAAGGTGACGTGTTCTCATGTGCGGGAGTTATGCTAAGAACACTGGTCTACAAAGGGGGTCGGAGAGGCAGTCCAAATTCTTAGAAAAAAGGGTTAGAGAATTTGTGAACGCTCCCCAATCGTTGCTGTAATTAAAAAACTTGGGGTCCTACACGTTTCGGTGGAAGTTCTCCCTTTGCTTCTTGAGCAGTGGCCAATGCTACTGAGCTTGGTCCGTTTGAATGACTTTGATGGCTTTCCACACAGATGGATGACTATGGCCAGTCAAAGATTCTGTTCCAGCTCTGTGCAGCATGGCTTGTTCGACTGGTATCTTCCATTGTTGCGTCGTTTTATAGCACTACGTGGAGCTCAACTACTTAGCATTCAATTGCAGAAACCCACTTAACCACTCGGGCGAGTTCCTTTTTTTTTGCAGGACCGTATTTTCGTACGGTTATTTTTTATATGGGACAGAACTGTCGCACAATCTGTACTTTTGGCACCAAATTGTTAGGGGCCGAGTAGTCCGGGACTGAATTGTGATGGACCCCCTTGTAAACTCGGATTTAACTATTATGTAGCTTTCTTTGCCTTTATTTGTCCTTGTTTACCTTTATTTTTCATTGTTTACCCTCATTTACCCATTATGTACCTTTGTTTACCCTCATATTTACCCTTGTTTACCATTATTTATCTTTGTTTGCAGATATTTACTATTACGTACCTTTGCTTACCTTCATGTACTTATTATGTATCTTTGATTAACCTTATTTACGCTTATGTGTCCTTATTTATTTTTATTTACCCTTTTAAACCTTATTCATCCATTATTTATTTACTGTTTATTAATTCTTCCATTTGCGTATTGGTTTGTATATTCTATCTTGGTTTATTTAATTAAATAAAAGACTTTCTTTGCATCATTACAAAGAGCAAAGTGGAGATGCAAGGGTCGGGGTGTATCATTAACAGCACGCCGATTTTTAAAAGCAAACTTATGCAAATTCGCATTAGCGAACACACATCAAAATTTAAAAAGAATTTCAAAACTTCTTGGGGATTAAAAGGGATTAAAAATAAGAAATTTGGAAAAAAGGTAAATGGGAGATGGCTGGCCTCAAGGGCAGTTTTCACACGTATTAAGTTTTTTGCAGAAGATATGTAACGATGGTGCCGAAACAATGTCATTTCGGAGCGCGTTCCAAACTGGAACCACTCTCAGACCAAAAAATGCTCTCCTGCAATTCAGGTGAAACCTGGGATTTACGATCCTACGGTGATTTCCCCAGGTTCTAGTCTGAGTACAAAAATCAAAGAGCGGTAAATCGACCGAGAGTAAACAGTGAATAATTTTGAAAGTAAGAATGAGCTCAGCTTTCAGATGTCTACACGCGAGGGTGTCAAGTTTTCGCTCGCAATTAGGTTTCATACCTAGTCCAGGAAATCTTTTTGTGTTTCTCCTCTGGACTGCTTCAATTTTGTCAATGTCTTTCAAAAGTCTTGGTGACCAGCTTAGGCTTCCGTACTCAAGAACTGGACGAACATAGACTTTAAAGACCCAAAGTCTGATTTCTTGCTAACGAGTATTACCAAAGATTACCATGGATTACCAATGGATTAACACAGGATTACCTGATATTAATTGTGCGACCCAGCCTGCCAAGTTAGGTTACGTAGTGTAATTCGGCTTACTGGATTGCTACAAGGAATACTTTCATTTACTGGCTTACTACAAACAACATTATATATTAATGGATTAGTATATGGAATACTTTCATTTATTGGTGTTAGTAGATTATTTCAAGGAATACTCTCATTTACTGGGTTCCTATTAACAACATATTGTATTACTGGATTACTACACGCAATACTTTGAATCAGCGTATCCCAACCAGTGAGGAACAGCAGGAGAAGCACGAGCCACTGCCGCCGCTGTACTATAATGATCAACGGTGAACTTTTTAACTATGCATCGCAAAATTGTTGCCTGTGACCTGCTGTCAACAGTTTTTAAAAATTAAATTCTATAAGAATGTCAAGTCTTGAGGGATGAGATTCATTCAGAGTGAAAAAGTAGAAAAAGGGAGGAAAATATACTTATTTTCTAGATTTTTAGGCGTTTTGATGTATTTGTAGGTAAGTTTCAAAGTTCCAAAAGAAGGAAATATACCTAAAGGAGGAGTAACTCTTCCCTGAGTCTTACCAGTCTTACTAAAAATAATTAATCATCAATGGGGGGGGGAGGGAGGAGAGGTGCACCATTGCATGCTAGTTCCAGTAGGAAGGAATACTGCAGAAAAATTCTGGTGGGAAGGAATGATGTAGATAAGGTTGGGAACCGCTGCTTTGGATTATTGGATTGGGTTACTACGTGAGATACTTTGGGTTACTGTATTACTGATCCTGTATTACTGTATTACTGTATTACCCACGATTTTCTGAGTTTTTTAAACATCTGAATACCTTAGTTTATCTTGGTCATCATTTGCAATTACCAAATGATGACCAGGCAACTTACTGTGGCTTACTCATGGATTACCAATAACTTTTACACCGGATTACCAAAGTTGATAAGCTCTTAGGATATGATTGATGCGTAATGAAACGGTATTTCGACAACCTAAGATTTGTTACAATGCTCACATTTTCTTCTACCCACTCCCTGTAATATAATGCTCTTAAAGGTGCCCTCAGTATTTTTCATCATCTACGAATTGTAGATTATATCATGATTGATAAGCACTCTACAATAATCTATTAACTTACATAGTGTAACCAAAGACTGGATATGTGGCTGGAGTTATTATATGGATCGTGTTTCCTTTTGTCAGTAGCTGCTGCAGCAACAGTTTGCTGATGCTCCACTGGATGGCGCCACACGTAATTACGCTAAAATTTATATGTGTTTGTGCAAGTGTGTGCGTGTGTGTTTGCTTTATTATTATTATTTTTATTTTCACCAGTCACTATTTACTAAGCAACCCATAGGTATCCACGAAAGCCAAACTAAGGCAAATATAGGAAGTAATTTTTCTCTCTGGCTCATAGTGATCTGAAATCAAAAGTGAAACACCTGGTGCCTCAAAGTATGATTTACTGAGCTATTAATTGCCTCCCTAACAGGTTTGACTAACAGGTTTCTCTCCAAACTCTTCAAAACTACCCAAGTTTTTTATTACAAGGTAACTCAATGGAAAACTTACAAGTGTAGAGTAGTACTTCACAAAACTGGATATCCATTGGGTAAGCCCGAAGATCTATGGCACAACCGAACTTCTTCAGAAGTCTGCAAAAAATGGGAATAAAGACTAATTTATTACATTGCGGAAGGATGGAAGTATGGTCTCAATAGAGGGTTAGTTATTAGCCAATGGAAAATTAAAGGAAACGTTTACGAGTGTTTCCGTGGAATTTATATCTACCGAAATTGTGCCTCGATGAGTCCCGTTTCTTTGTCCATGCAGAGATCTTGTCCGTAAGAAGTGAGTAGTGGCTTGCAATCTTTGCAGTTACGAAATAGTAACAACGGCTTCCAAATCTTGTCGGCTTCATCCTTACCCAAAACTGGCCACTTGTTTTGGGAGGATATATTGGGATTGACAGTTAGGCGAGGATCATTCCAAAATACTGTAAGAGTCAAGTCCAATTCCAAGTCCTGTTAATAGATGTAAACAGAATTGAATCGTTGCATACATAGTGTGATACCGAAACCTTGAACCAGTTGGGGAAAAAATAGGGTTTTAAAAGGGATTAGAATTGAGTGGTCGATTTTTTTGGGGTTAGAAAGTATCTAATATCAGTGGGTCATGCTTTGAAAAGTAGCACAACAAAAGGATTACTTATTTGTGTCTAGATGTGTTAGTTCTAGAAGTAAACTCCGCACTCAGTCAGCTTGACATTTAAGTCCATTTCCATATCTACTCATCACTCCCTGAGCCCATATTGCTCTCCGTTCTGTGGGCACGACAGTGACTCTAACAATTTTCAACCATAAATGATCCAAATGAATGGATATCCCAAACAGTTATCCTAGCACGTCACCGATCCTACGTGGTAGAAAAAAATTATTCCAAATTATGTTCCACACCCACAAACTGTACATCCCACTGTATTCCAAACCCACCATGAAAACTCTACAAAAAGTTAAACACCAACATAAAATCACCAACAGCTACCCCAAACCATGGTTCGTGATTTATACAATATAAAGCGATGTAAGTCACAATATACTATATTACCGTATATAACTTCATATTTTATCTCTTGAAATGTACCTTGACATTTATATTGAGCTTTTAAATTTTATTTCCTTCGTCTTTTCTAAACGCCAATGTGAAGTGGCTCGTAACCTTAGATGTCATTGTTTTGTAAGAGTGCCGAAGGAACAGAACCGTTTGGAAATTATGCCGGGCTGTCCCAAAATCCAACTTTGCCTCAGCAGTCAAAAACTCTGATTGAGGATAGGTGTCAAAGTGTCTCGGGTTGGAGGAACCATCACTGAACAGCCCAAAGAACCAAGATTGAAGCCCAGGCCGTGGTGGAGGAGGAGTTTTGTCAGTTCGAGGAACAGGTCCCCATTACGTAGAAGAGTCGTAAGAAGTGCTGTGGACTGGCCCAACACAGAGCGACGTTATTGATTTTGATCACATAGGCCGAAACCAAAGCCCGTTGATAGGCATCAGTTCTTGATGTGTTCGGAGTCGAGTGAAGATGGCTTGTACAAAAAATAGTCAGGGACAATGTCGTCAACTGACTTGAGGAGATTGGATAACGGGGTGCCCAAGGAATCCTGATATTCTTAAAATGTTTCATCAAAATGGGCATGGCAAGAGGCATCATCCTGGTTGAAGGCGAAATAATCAACAAGGGTCCACCGGGACAACAGATGCAGAAGGGGAATGTGAGTGAAGCTGGTGCCTAGCCATTATGGAAGCTGATTCGAGTTCGCTGTCATTGTCACAGGCGACAGGCCGGGACTTAGGCCTGGAAGCACGTGGGCATGAGGGAGGGGGGGGGGATTGAGGCTTAATGGCATGAGGGAGGAGTCCCTGGGCGACGAAAGGCTGAAGGAAGGTCGGGTGACCTGGCCATACGGATTCCGCTGTCGTTGGATCGAGTCTTGCGGCGTCGCTTGGAAGGTGCTGGGATGACAGATGGGGAAAGACAACGTTTATAAAAGCCCCTCCGAAGAGGCAGTAACCCAATTACAGGAAGAAGGTTGGGGAGACCGTTGCTTGTAATGGAAAGAGCAAATGATCCTGTCCATAAGCATGTGAATTTGATCCTCAGAGAGAGGTTCGGCACCAGGAGCTTCGGAAAGGCCAGGTGACGAAGCCCAAGAGTAGCGAGAAAAACCGGGCGAAAAGACGAGGGAACGGCAACCGGATGGTCGTGAGGTGAACTGTCGTCCTTCAAGGTCCTGACACGTCGTTTCTATCGGGAGTAGAATTGTTTGGTTCTGAGAAGCTCCGCTTGGAAAGCCAATATCTGGAGTAACGTCCCTAGCCTGACCGAAAAGCACAAGGGACGTGGCAGCAGTGTCGGCCGTGGTACCATCAGGAACCAAAGGAAGAACGGGTGAAAAGAACGATGGAGAGGTAGCAGGCAACAGGCAGACGAAAGACAGGTGACACAGGCAGGTGAAATGCCAGATGTGCCGAGAAGAGGAGATGACAGGATGTCAGCAGGCAGAACGGGCAGGTGTCTTTCGTGAGGACGAGTCCTTTGGAGTACCCTTGGAAAGAGACATAGCTGTTGCAGGATGCAACAAACTGATGAAAGATGAAAAGGCGACAGGTGACACGCGACAGGGAGAATCCTAGTGGGAAAAAACAAAAGGCGTCCGCACATTGTGGGCTCTAGAAAAGATGTCATCCGGTCGCACCTCGGTGCTTTTATAGGAGGGGTGCGCTTGCGCATGCGCACTGGGGTTACCGACCAGCCGGCTTTCAGCCTTCACTTCTCTAGACAAAAAGCATTCGAGAATAAGAATCCTATAAAATTCACGTAATGTACATTTCGGACGGCATTTAGAAAGCAAGTAGCCTTTCAGGAAATTTCCCTACTGGCCGATTGGACACACACGTCCGCCCATATACCTAGCAGTTAGTGATATGAAATTTCATATGTGAGAAAAACTACTTTCAAAACTTACCTGTTTTTGAAGTGAAAGTTCATTGATTGCCCAAATTTCCGTATGAACATCTATGATGTAAGGCTCTTTACCTGCAATAGTAAAGAAATAAATTGAGTCCTACAAAACAACAGGAGTTTTGTTTAGGTGAGCGCGGTAGAAAAAGGAGCAACAAAAAAAATTTAACTCGGGTTAGGAATTTTGCTAAGGGTTGTTGGGAGCAGCCGTTAACATCAGCTGCAGGCACAAATGTTTACAGGGTTCGCCCAACATTCTCATAATTTAACCAGGATTATTCCTTTTTTTCCATGAAAACATTTCTTCGCTCGTTGCAAGATTTAATGACACGGTGTACAGTAGATGGAAATGCCATACAATGGTACGATTCTATGTTGATCAATTTATTTATTTTTAGTTTCTAACGGTTTCAAGGCTGTGTGTTCCCCTGCTGATGCAATTTTAATTATGTAGTTTGGTGAGTTTAATCACGTTTTTTTTTCAAAAGATTTCCGTTTGAATGCTTGGTAACTCATCGAAACGTGCAAATCAGTAGGTGTAAATTTTTTTTTTATCCTGGGTTGGATCTGAGTCAAGAGGCAATAAGTCAGGAGGCAACCGTTTAAAGTAGCAAATAAAAATTAAAGCCTACAATATCAGAAAACAAAAACGAACTCGTATGATATTTTAGGTAGGATATAGACACACCTAGTGTCAAAATATTCTTTTAGTTGTTTACAGTTAACAGACAAATGTTTGCTGGTGAAGCTGCTTCTTCACCTTGAACAATTAATCTTTTACAGGTTTTGGAATTTGGTTTAACACTTTTGCACTTTGCTTTAACATTTATGTATTTGGATTTAACGTTTATGTACTGTACTTTGCTTTAACACTTTTGCACTTGAATTTAACACTTGTGTACTTTGATTTAACGCTTAAAAAGTAACTACATTCGAAAACATTACAAACTTTGTGTAACAAACTAACCAGATAAAAGAAAATGGGAAAAATGGTTTAATGGCTTAAAAATATCAGAAAGACATTACAATACCAACAACAGTCGACAGATAAGAGAAAATCGGGGCTTGCAATTGCAATTTTATTTTTTAGATACTGTAATAAATTATTTTGTTAGCTTTTTTATTCGTCATACGAATTTAAATACGGTATAACTGCAAGTTTTTAACGTAGAAAAATTATTGTATATAGGCTACTGAAATTGACCTTATAGGAAAATACAAAATACCTTCAATTTCAATATAAATCAAATGAATTTAGCGTTTGAATTACAAAACTGAACCCCCCCCTCCCTGCTGCAATAATGTTTGGGCAACAACAACAAAATGCAAAAACGTATTACATTAATATAATTTATACCACTGCTGTGACGTCACGCTAACTCAACGCCATGCTAAATTTCCGTAGGTTAAATCCCGCTAACCAACACCGGAAGTGTGTGTCATCGTAAAATGTGTGGGTTATCAAGTTACCCAATACTTTTGCCGATAACCCACAGTTTTGCTGATAACCTACACATTTGCCACTTCCGGAACACGCGACCGGGAATGCACACACCATCAACCAAATACAGTATGCAAAAAAAAAAAAAAAACGTAACGCAATAAAAACGTACAAAACGAATTACTTAAAATGAATGAAATCCGATTTCTGCAAACTCTCACATGTCTGGTCCCTATCTAAGCTTGTTCACTCGCGTTACCTCCACACCCCCTACTCCTTCCCTCCATCCACAAACTGAAATGGAATGAACTTGGGTAATAATTATACCCTATTACCGTATTTTTTTTAAAAACAATTCTCAAACTACAAATGCACAAAATGAATTACGTACTTTCTCGGACTATACTAGTAATGTCACTGTATCCCTGCTGTCTCACATGACGAATTATTCGCTCCAAACATGATAAAGCTTCGATAAGCACGAGCGAGGTTCCAGAGACAAACCAAACCCAACCGATGCTTGTCTAACTCCCCCCTCTTCCCTCCACAAAGTTTGACTCGTCCGTCTATCACTCACTTCTCCCTCCGCAAACTAAAATGGTATAACCTTCATTCATACCGATACCCTATTACCGTATTTTATTAAACAATTCTCAAACTACAAATGCACAAAATGCATTACGTGCTTTCTCAGAGTATCATAGAAACGTCCCTGCTGTCTCGCATGTCGAATTATTCGTTCCAAACACGATAAGGCTTCGATAAGCTCACTTTCCCTTCCGCAAACTAAAATGGTATGACCTTCATTCATATTTGAGGATACTGTTGATCAACGTTTTCTTGAAGGAATTTTTTATAAAACACAAACACGTTTTAATTAAATACGAGCTAGCTGGACGTCCCAACCGTGATACAAATCAGTTGTAGTTTATCACCAATTGGTTATCGATTTTTAACCCACGGCTGGGATGATTTGGCTGGCTCGACATGCAAATTATCCCAGCCGTTAAAAATCGATAACCAATCGTTTCTAACCAATAACTATTACTGATTATTGCTTTCATGTGTCTTAATCTTTGGCTTCACTTCACTGTATACTTGACCGAATGTGGAAATTCGTGATCAAAATGTTACACTCAAAAAGTGTTGCCTCCCAATCGATCGCAAAATTCTACGTTCAGTCGAGTATTAAACCTCGCTCGTTTCAGTCGCTAATCCGCTATCACTGGTGTCAGTTTCCACCATCACATCCGTGTTTGTGTGTGTATCTGGACACAGTATGCAGTGTGATTTGCTTGAAAATGTGTGCCAGGGCATCTTTCGTGCACACAATTTAGAAGCTAGAAAAATAAATTCATACGTTAATGTATTTGGATTTTGTTTTTCGTGTTTGTCTCATAGTCTACGCGTGTTGACGTTCAAAGCATTGAGATTTCGTACAAGTTGCATGCATTACATACCAAAATTCAACAGGTTTCGAATAGCGTTCTGCTTTTATAGAGTGACGTTAAGAACAAGGGCGGGGAAAAGGTCAGTGAATTTGTAACATCACACATGTACCAAACAGGATAAAGAAAAAAAAAAAGGTCATCAGAGATTTAGTACAAAATCGGACTAATTTCAAAACTATATTTAGAATAATCCCACATTGTTTCCCTCCTTATCGGTAAGGAAATGTGGGTGGGGGGACGTCGACAATATTTTCCACGGATGGGGTTTTCAAAGGTTGTGACTAGTATGACGGATGGGAGAGGATTCAAAAGGACGAAGTTTGGGTGACGTCATTTGTATACGGCCCCATTTTTTCGTTGCCTACCCGAAATCGAGGCTGGTACGGAGCTTCCCTGTACGACACTACGGGGCATTTTGTTTCGTTTTCAGTTGTTTTCTTCGAGCGTTGTAACAGAAATTGTTTAATTACAACAAACAAATTACCTTAATTCAAAAAATTACTTGTAACCATCTGCTTAATTTTTCAGTGTTTAAGCAAAGTACACAAGTTTTAAATTCAAGTGCAAAAGTGTTAAAGCAAAGTACAAAAGCGTTAAATTCAAATACATAAATGTTAAGCCAAAGTGCAAACTCATTAAGCCAAAGTCCAAAACTTGTGACATTCTGATGGCCACAATCGGTTGATCTATGGTGGTGCCACTTAGTGGTGGCACGCTAGTGTGTTGCCACAAGAAAGAGTAGATCATTCCATTGTACACATCCGATTGTTAAAATATTGACTGTTGGCTAATATTGATTGTTAAAATATTGACAGTTGTAGTGGCCAGCTAAGGCCGTCGGACGCTTGAGCTCTCACAGCCAATAGAGCTATCTCAATCGGCTGCGAGTCGAAAACGAAAAGTGACATCTGTCAGCATTATTTCTGCGCGTTCCAGCAAAACAATGACGGTCTCCGTATCGTGTTTTGGTGATGCAATAATTAAATTGTTGTATCGGATGTACGTAACGTATTCTTACCGCAGTTCTTGTGTTTAGTTATTGTGTAAGTGATCCAAAAGCAAAGCATGCATGTCAAAATGGATGTAATTGCTCTTTAAGTGTTCGAAAGAAAAAGTGCAGTGCCGAATTCTGGTACTAAAAACACTGGTACGACCTCAGTCAGTTCGTCGTGGTTCACTCCTTGCCGTTTATCGTGCTGTCATTAGGTCTGTTTTCGATTACCATTTGCCGTTTCTATGGACGTCCCAGAAACATCTTCGGGCCATGCATGCAAGTGTTGGTTAACGAATGTCTTCAGTCATAATGGGTTGCTTGGTACCGATCTCAGTCCAGCCACTGTGGGTAGAGACAAGTGAGCCCCCACTACATCATCGTGCACATGAGCTTCTGCTTGTTATATGCTCGCCCGGGCGAAACTGACTGACCTCCACGTCAGAGTGATGCTCGGGTGAACACCCCTCATGGGTGTCCAACGGAAGCAATAGCCGGACCAAGGCGGTGTTGGTAGTGTATCTAATCTCGGTGGGTGCACGACGGGGCGAGTTGTAGACCGGCGGTAGCCAGTCTGCTACTTGCGCAACCCAGGCATGGGTAGCATCAGAGGGAATGCGGCTCCTGGAGTAGCGAGCAAAACTGCTACCCTTAAGTGGGGGCAATGCAAAGGCCATGAGGATGAGTAATTGTTCTCGAATCTGTCAGGGTGACCAAACCCTGGGTGTGGGAACCAAAATCTTGGTAGTCTATCCGGAGCAATGGTGCACCAAACTCCTTAATTGGCAGTGCGGGGCTGAAGTTTTGCCAAGGTTTTAGCATTTGAGGATGGACTCGCACAGGCTTGGTGGTTTGGGGAAGACCCCGCAGCTAGAGGGGTAGCTGGTAAAGCGACTGATTGGTAGTAACAGTCGAACCCGCTAAAGGGGCTTGGCTGCGAACACTTTTGGAAGCTGGACCCGGCGACCGTGGCCCAGAATCAAATGCCCAGTGCCAAAGTCCGACAACTTGGTAGCACATGGTGCGTCCCCACTGGAGGTCTGGGAGACGGGTCCTACTTCCCCCGATTCCATCCAGTACCTGTGTCTGCTATCGTAGTGCAAAGCGTTATCAGGAGTATCCTGAGCCCTAGTGCCTGCGTGGCAAGGGCGACTTATATAGCTAAACACTGGGAAAGTCGCCTAACCCAACCAAACACTTAAATATTATGTGCTCGCAGAATGCGAGTTGAGGAAATGATGACCCAGTTGAGCGAATTTTGTCTGACTATCAGCAAATAAGTAGCAGGTCACGTTCGACCCTGGAAGTAGCTGGGAAAGGAATCTCTCTTCTTCTAGATATACCAGAGTTGGGTCTCCAGAGAGTTTCTTATGTGTGTACCCCATGTCCCTGGGCCTGGTGCTCGTCGTAGACAAGATGTTTATGCCAAGTTTCACTATTGCACTGTCTTCAGTAATGCATCTTTTGTAAGTATGACTTGTGATGGTGGAATTGGAGTATCGATTCCATCACTTAAATATTGTCTGCAACGTCGCTAGCGAGCAGTAAACTCGAGTATGGTCAGTGAAATGGCAACAATCTCGGTAGCACTAAATGTAGCTATGGATCTGCACCTACCGTCATTCTCCATTGTAGATGGCTCCCTTTCGAGCATCAACAAGTTGCGCAGCTCTGCTGCGTCATTTTGCGTGAGTGACCCTCTGGTTTTCACTATATGCTGGAAACTGGATTGCGAGTCAGTCAGCTACTGTCTCATTGGTCTGGATCAAGGGACACGGTCGTAGCCATGGGAATGAGCATACAGATGACCTTGAGAAACAAGCCGTTCAGACAGAGGCTGTAGAAGCGTCCGTGACTCTTTCTGTACAGTCCAGCCGAGCGGCTTTGCGACTCCATATGCTCCGTTGTTGGGAAGATGAGTGGCAGCATTCGAGCTCAGGATTGGGCCTCTTTCAATTACACTCAGTGTGTAGCTATCGCACAGTGCTAGATGATTTGCCTAACTGGATATCCAGGCTTTTAGCACGCCTACGTACTGGGCACTCTCTCGTACCATCACACAAGCAGAGGATGGGCTGAGCCGAGTCTGCGCCCTGCCCAGTGTGTGGTGTTGCAGTCACTGTTGAACATGCTTAGTTACTGTGTGCACGATATACTCGTCAAAGAATTACAATTGCTAAACTACTTGATCATCGCCCATGACTGCAAAACCTTTTGTCAACTGCAGATCACGGCACTATTTTTAGGATGCAAATATTTTCTATGTACCATAGGAGATGTGATTGTGATCCCCACGTTTTTTATGCTTCATCTATGTTGGCGCATACCCATTGCGAAAGGGACCAGTGTTCGCTGTTGAGTTCAAAGTGCTATCGTGGTGACGAAGTAGTGGGAACGGGCCAGTGTACACAGTGGAGTTCAAGTGCAATTGTGAAGAGGGGACAGTAGGTGTCAGCCAGTTTCACAGTAGAGAAGAGAACACAGTGTGCAGTGTGCAGTAATTGTGCGTGATTTGGAAGCGTGTACACAACTGGGTTTAAGACACTGCCCAAGGATGTAGAAGTAGTTGACCGTGTCTGGTGCACAGTGGACATGCACATGACGCTAGGAGTAGAGTGAATTGAATTGTGCCGTTTGCTGATTTTTATTGATTGTTGTGCAATGGTAGACCTGTTCGTTTGCTTCTGTTGTAGTGGAGTAGTCTTAAGGCTGTAATTTAGCATTGGGTGTATGGTTGTGAGCCAGGGCCCTTAATAAAATTTTACTGGCATCACTAGCAGACATATGTCTGTTAACTGTAAGCAACTAAAAGCATATTAGTATTTAAAAACGCCTGAGCGTATAAAATACGGATGTAAGCCTTAAAAAACTTAAAGCCCTAAAGGAACAGATATTAGAAAAAGACATGTAAGCCATCAGCGTCGCACTAATGGGTGTAAAACAATCTCCAGCGACCCAAAAAGCAAGGTGGAGCATCTTTTACACGTATTAGTGTGACGCTGATGGTTTACATGTCTTTTTCTAATATCTGTTCTTTGGGGCTTCAAGTTTTTTTTAAGGCTTACATCCATATTTTATACGCTCAGGCGATTTTTAATACTACTATCCATTATTTTTGTTTTGTTTCAGCAAGAATAACACAGAAAAGAATACTGTAATCACCTTAAAATAACTGTTATAAGAGAGCCTTTTTTTAATACTAAATTTTAAGTGCTATAAAAAATGAAAATAGGTTCTTTGGTTTGATCTCTAGGTGAAAGCAAAATTTCCCCAAGAAGAACAACAATTATAGTAGTCACGTTAAAACAGCGTTCAAAAGGCCATAGGATTTCTTCATACCTATATTTTAAGTTGTAAAACATGAGCATCGGTTCATTAGTTCCATTTTCAGGTGTAGTACAGCTGTTAGGTCCAGAATTTGGGCTAATTATGAACATCGAGCTAAAAGCCATGAAATTTGGTACACAAGTCAATTCTTAGCTAATAAGTCGAGCTAGCTATGGAATCTCTCGAGATACCCCTCTAAGGCCCCTTCCTGTCCCCCTACCAAACTCACCCGTATGAGGTTATTGACCAGCAAATTCTGAAAAAACGTGAATTGGGACACAAGTCATTCTTAGCAGTACAAATCGAACTAGAATTTATTGATCATCAACCTCATGGAGAGGACACAAGGAAGCACGGGGGAGGGGTGTATCTCATAGGGTTCTGTATGTAGTTCGATTTCCATTGCTACAAGGCATGTTTTTAGTACGTTCAGCAACAATTTGTTGGTCATCGATGTTTCATGTGATGCACAGGAGGATGGGGGATGCTGGGGGAGGCTTTGGCGGTGTTTCATGGGGATCCATGGCCGGTTCAATTTCTACTACTAGGAATGATTGGTGTGCCAAAATGCATGCTTTCAGTGCGATCAACATGATCAACCTCATGGCGCGGGAATAGGAGGGAAGCACTGAGGGGCCTTGGAGGATTTCACGGAAGTTCCAAGCTAGTTTGATTTCTACTGCTAACAATGACATGTGTACCAAATTTCATTCTTTTAGCACTATCTGCAAAAATTTGTTGGTCAGGCCTCAAGGAGGGATAGCAGGGGGTGGGGGACCGTTGTGGTAACTTGTACATTAACTCGACGGGATTCCATAGATAGTTTAATTTGTACTGCTATGAATGACTTGTGTACCACAATTCAAGCGTTTAGTCCGATCTGCAATACTTTGTTGGCCAACCATCAGAGAGGGGGCACAGGGGAGTGCTAGGGGGCCCCTTGGGATATTCCGTGGGGATTCCATGGTTGTTTGATCTGTAATGCTAAGAATGACTTGTGTGCCAAGTGTCACGCTTTTAACTCGATCTACAAGTATTTGTTGGTCAAACCTCAATGAGGGGGGCACAGGGGGGAGCTGGGGCTCTTTGGGGGCTATTTCATGGAGGTTCCATGACTTGTTCGACTTCTACTGCGGAGAATGACTTGTATCCCAAATTTCAAGCTTTTAGGTCGATTTGCAAAAATTTGCGGGTCAAACCTCAGCCAGCAGGAGAGGAGGAGGCGAAGTAGGAACTTTGGGGTATTTCATGGGGCTCCACAGCTGGTTCGATTTTTACTGTTAAGAAAGACTTGTATACCAATTTTCATGTTTTTAGCTCGATTTAAAAAAATTTGTAACTCCACTCAATGCTTTCTGCCCAGTGCTCTACAATAATAATTGCTCTGCTGACGAGATACTGCGGTCACATTAAAATCGTGTTCAACATGCCCTGGTCGGTGTTAATACTTACATTTTAATCTATACAAATTGAAAATCGGTTCATTAGTTCGATCTCTAGGTGAGAGCAAAAGTTCTAGCCCATTTGGCTTTCCGTGTCAAGAATATTGTAGTTACATTAAAATAGCTTGCGGAGAGCCCTAGGCCTTGTCCATACCTACGTTTTAAGCTATAGAACTTGAAAATCGATTCAGTGAGTCGATCTCCAGGTGAGGGCAAAGAGTCCCAACTGAGCAAGAACAAGAACAACACCTACAACAACAAGGAATGGCTATGCTGTGGACGCCGAATGGTTCGCGTTTTGGTCCACAACTCCCATCATCCTTTGCATCCATCCAACATGGCAGCTCCCACGTGAAGAGTTAATGCAGCATTCAGTTCTTTTTTATGTTTCAATTTTTTAATTTTTTGTTTGTTTGCACCTTTGAACACAAAGAAAATAATTGTTTCTTCGAAATATAAGTGGTTACCTTTCTTACGTTATAAACCAAAGTCTCATAGCAGAAAATTAATGATGCAACGGCGACCCCGGAAGGAGAACCCCTACAATGAAAACGGGCGAGTGTGTTAATTCTTTGGCTTGAAGTTGAAACTGGTAGGTGGTAGATATGTACTGGGTTTAGAACTGTAAATCAGGGCTTAGGTTAAGGATTAGGTTAAGTACTAGATTTTAAGTTATAGATGTGAGCGTTTGACTTTCAGGTCTGTAGGCTCAAGTAGTCAATAAAGTAAAGTAAACTGGTAGCCTATGTTGTTGCCTTGAAAAGAAGTTGAATTTGGCACATCGTTGCCTCGAACAACAATTGGCTCTGCGCGGTCATCGCAGAGGCATGTCTTAAATGACGTCATGCACGAAGGATAGTTATTTCTCCCACGGTACGGATTGCGCAAGCCAAAGCGATAAACTGAGAGTGACGAGGAGGGCCTGAATGGCAAATGCCCGTGTGTGGGGCAGTGCGTCTAAGAGTTGTAGGTTCCTTAACGGGGAATGCCCATGTGTGGCGCAGTGCTTTTGTTAGCCCTACTCTTTAGAAAATAAAGACATTGGAAGGGGGGGGGGGGGGAGAAGTGCAAAACCATGGGCGAAACAAAACCCCGGGCGAAGCCGGGAGGCCCAGGCAACAGGCAACAGGCAACAATGATAAATGACAACACAAGCCAAAGTGATAAACAGGGAGAGGGGCAGTGTGTCTGTGTGGGTAACAGGACAGGAAGGGAGAAAAGAGAAGAGGGGAGGGTGAGGACAGGGAGATGATGGGATAAAAGGGGTGGGAGAAGATGGTAGGAAAAGGAAAACTTACAGGAAGAAAAATAGCCAGTCGCAGTTAATGTTCACGCAACACCGACCGAAAACTGGGAAACAACCACGGGCCAAACCAAACCACGGGCGAAAGAAAACCCCGGGCGAAGCCGGGTACGATGCTAGCAATTTTATACATTAAAAGTCAACAATCTGAGATCTACCAATTTTAGTTCGATTTCCTGCCAATAGATGCCACTGTTACCAAAGTGCATTAACTGAGTTAATTTGGATGTGCATATTTTTAAAAAATTTTCTAAGAACAACAAACATATGACCAAAAAAGAAAAAAAAATCTGAAAAAAAACGACGAGTTGTTTCAAATGCAGTTATAGCTTAACACATTTTGCTAACAACGGCATCTATACGTATATCGGCAAGAAATGCTACTAAAATTTGTAAATCACACATTCTCTCTGTTTATAAAATAAAATGCAGCTTGAGACGAATTTTATTATTTTTTCCGTATCTACGAAAGCTAAATAAGGGGGGGGCAGCAACTGCCTAGTCGCAATCGGTCTTCTGTACACTTTCACGACTTCCGCATCAGACTTCGGTTGTTTTTTTTTAAATTCTTTTCAACTAATTTTTGAACGCTGAATCTAATAGTTAAAATCGTTTGTGACTATCTTTGTGCCATTCGATAGATGATGGGCTCACTTGTCGGCCCCTTCCGGCTACTTTCGGGTCACTTCCGCTTCATACTTCCGGTTTTTTTTTATTCATTTTAACTCATTTTTGGACTCTGAGTCTAATGGAGAAAAACCGTCTGTCTCTTTGTGGTACCGTTCTGGAGAAAAAAAAGGTGACGGATGGACGGCCCTAGTCGTGCTACAGTCTACCCAGCTTTCGCTGTACGGAAGACTAAAAATATCCATCACTGTTGCAAAGAAGTGCCAATCACCTAATTGCACTTAACCAACACATTTGCGGACTGAGCTAGCATAACTGAAAAAAAGGGGTAGCCTACTTTCAAACATTCCCTTCTTAGGTGGACCCATTTTGTACGAAAATACGTCGGTCGGGCGTTGTCACCCGTGGAACCCGTAGAACAGAGTCTTAATACTGACCAAAACTTATCGTTCCTTATTACTAAACTGACCATGAACTCCTGTTGAAATAAGTGCTGGCCAGTTGTCGTGCAGGAAAGACCAAATAATATCACTTAAAAGTAAGTTTTAAAAAGTTATAAAAAAAATTACCTGACTGGTTGTAGTGACGTGGGGTATCAGTTGTAACGTAATCCGACGGATAAATAAAAAGACTTGGTAGCTGACTGCTAGTTCTGGTTGTGTTGAAATGAAAAAAAGAAAAAATGGAGTTATTAATCTCATTAAATATATACTCAGTTTCACAGTCGGTACTGTGCCCTACATGAACAACGAAAGCGTTAGAATGCGCATTTATGATTATATTTTTGCAGGTTTTATTATTTATACGATGTCGCATATCGCATATCGTATCACTTTTAAACAATGGGTTAGTTGAAAAGTTGATTCTGTATTTTTTTAACAATGTTCCACCTGTTAAGTTGATTTCGTATGACTAATCACTTAAAAAAGTGTTGCTTGTTTGTGTGTTTATTTATTATTTTTTTGTTTGTCCATCTACCCTTCAGGAAGTTGAAGTGGTTGGTTGGTTTTATTCCACGAGCCTCGGCCCTCAGCCATGCGCTCGGACATAAAAATCTACAACAACACAACTTGAAGTGCTTGAAGTTGAAGTGCTAAAAATGTGAATAATGGGTCGAAACAAAGGAAAATACCCCGACAGCAGCGTACGACTAATTTTACCGTAAATCGTGTGTTAGCGAAAAAACACATTTTGTAACAATCACTATCGCGCCACAACACGCAACAATACATGACGTCATGGGTTGTTGACCAATTTTTTTTACGTGAAAGCCTCCAACTTTTTATTCAAAGGGTTCAAACGGTTTTAGCAAGCGACCACTTCTGGTCATCTGCCCGACAAAATCCTAAGTCCCTTTCGGCAACATCCACCAACAATGGTACGACATTTTATTGTTCCCCCCCCCCCCCACCTCCCCCAAAATGGTTATTTTCAACAAACTTGTAATGTGTGCCAGTATCACATTCAAGAATTATATTTTTTTTTGGGGGGGGGGTGGAGTGGGAGTGAGGAGTAAAAGAAAAAAAATGAAATCAAAATGAGGAATGGAGGGGGGGGGGTTGCCACTGGCGTAGGCATATTATTCTTAGGAACCATTTTTTTTAAGTTGGTCAAAGTGCGATTTTCTTCCACGAATCGCATGCATGTTTCAACTCTGACTCAACCTACAAATTTGCAACTATTTGCAACTTTAAAAGCATAGTGAAGGCTGTAGACTAAAGTTATCTGATCCTTCGACGAGTTTTATGAGCTACAAACGATCCTGTGACACTGTCTGTTTATTTTATTTGCTATAGCACACTCAATACTGAGCAAATTAAGGCCTATGATGGGGGGGGGGGGGAGATGAGGCTTAATGGCGCGTCGACAGCTTGGTCATTAGCGCCAACCTCAGTCACAGTGCAGTGCAGTGCAGTGCAGTGCCTATGATGGCACCGGGCCTCAGATTTCACCTGCGGGGAAGGATGTAACTTGAACCAATGAATGAACCTGGGGCAGTCTGACTCACTCCGCAGTCAACATGTTTACAACGGCTGTACTGCAGACAAGACGGGCCCCCAGCGCGGGCAGGGCAGCAACAGACCAACAAACAAGGAGCAAGTCAATAACTTGCTGCAATATCATTTTATGAATTGTTTTAAACTAAGTAATTCATCGAGTCAAGAATTTATAGGGTTGGGGAGGAGAATTTGTGACCGAGACCCCGTACTGAAACGTCTTAGATTCATTCCTATTAGTTCCGTCTAAGTTTAGAGAGGGCGCCATGAGTTTTATGTGGGAATTTCTACTCAGTTTTTAGTCTAAAATTAAACTAAACTAAACGAAACTAGTTTGTATTTAATTATTATGTAGTTTAGCTTAGTTTAATTTGGTTTGCTTTAGATCTGGGTTGATCTGGTTTAATTTAGTTTACTTTAGCATCGCGAGACAATAGGCCTACGTAGTTTACCAAAGTCTCACGCGGACGACATTACGTCCTGGTTCACATCACAGCAAGACTTTTCACAGCATTTTTTTTTTATTTACTATGGTGGCATTTCATAGCCTTTAAAAAAAATTTATTATACCTGTATTTTAAAGTTCTCATTAAAAAGCATAAATTACTTAAAATAGAAAAAAAATGCATTAAAAGCAATAGATTCCAATAATTTTCCACGAATGGCATGCTAAGCAACTGGGCAATGCTACGTATTTTTTAACTATCCATTTATGAAAATAAAATTTTTCATAATTTTAGATGTTGGAAATGCTAGCTCGATGTAGCTGGTGAAATTTTGAATTTATCATAATCGGCTAGCATATAGTTGAAGTCTCCACTCCAGCAAAATTCGCAAAACTAAAAATATGAGTATTCCTATTGAATATTTTGCGATCTAACTTGGCCAGAGTAGATAATTATGGAAGGCACATTTACACCAAAAATTTAGCAATTCCGTACAAGAGCAGAAGTAGTGAGCCAAACGTAAATTTGACAACTTGAGTGTTGTTGTTGTTGTTCTTGGGGGGGGGGGGCATCGTTTCAGAAAGAAAAAAACTACTACGCCTAAAATCAGAAACATGGTCTATGCCAGAAATTTCCTTGTCTTTCATCCTCAACTTTGGACGAGCCATTCCGGAGTTACGGGACCCTGATTATTAATTGTTTTACATTGTTTTAAACGTTTTAATTAGGAACCATGCCAATCAGCAAACGCTAGCTGCAAGGCACAGGATGAAGAAAAGGGGTCAAAGCTTTTTAGCTTAACCGCAACCGGTCATCTGCCCGACGAAGCCCTAAGGCCCTATGTCTGCAACACCCAGAATGGATTCTCAGGAGGTCACCCACCCAAGTACCAATCGGGCCCAATGCTGCTAAACTTCTTCGGTGATCTAAACAGGATGAAGAATAAAGAATTGCTAACAATGCTGGTGAGCCAACAATTATTCACCCGCACATAGAAAACGTGTAGTGTAAATTTAAACTAACATTTCGCACGTGTTATGGATTTCAAATTTTTGTCTTAACAGTTGATTGTTGATGGGCAAAATGAAAGAATTCTTCGTTCAGCGGGTAGTGCGTGTTGTGTAAGAAAGTGCAGTGCAGTGAAGTGATGCAGTAGTGTTGTGCGTCTTGGAAGTGCGGTGACACCGATGTATGACCTCATGGAACTTCCCCTAAATGGGGGAGAGAAGTGGGGTCATGGGCATCTCTGCATGGGTTGCAGAGTACTCGCAAGGTAGTTGGTTCTGTTGTGTTGTGGGTAAGGCATGTATTTTATAATTTGTAGTGTTGCTGTAGTTTGCAACTTTGTTTTGTTTTTCACAGTGGATTGGCGCGTGAGGTCTCGGGCCAGAGCCTCAAATAAAACATTTGTGAAAGAATCCAGTACGGCAGTGACAGCAGTCGTATGTTTAGGGGCTAATCGGTGTAGTAGTTAAGTTGTGTTATGTTGGTGATTTGTAATTGGCTGTAGTACAGGGTGTATGGCTCAGGGCCACAATCCTTAATAAAGAAATTGAAATTGAAAGAATTCACGCACAGTGCACTGCTGCAGGGCTACAGTGAGCTAATTGGTAGTGTGGTGGTTGCAACTGAAGTGGTGTCCTGCAGTTGTGATCTGTGCTGTTGTGTTTGAGTTCCTTTTAAGTTGGTTGCATGATGTAGTGATGCTTTTATGTTGTGGGGGCATACGACCGAGGGTCAGGGCCTCTGATAATAAAATGAATTGAATTGAATTGAAAGAGTCCGTGTTTCAGCTAAACTTAGATGCGGGCTTTCAGAACTGGGCTTTCAGAAATTATGTTGACAACAAATAATGGTGGGAAGAATATTTCTCCGTCTGCATTTTTAACGTTTCAAACAGCAAGTTTTGACGAATAGGGTTTGCGTTAAGCCATTGCCCTGTGCTGTTATCAGTAACCAAGCAGCACACTGTGGCAAACCGCACGAAATGGTTGATAAACTACGTCACCTCATCATATCGTTAAGTGCTTGGCCAATCTGTTCGCTGATGGCTACTGTGTTTTTTATTATTTTGTATCAGCTGTGTGCTGCAGCGTTGACTCACATGTCTTTCCAAAACGACTAACCTGTGTGCGTACCATGCACACGCTTTTGAAGACAGTTTGGTATCTTCATTGCACAGAAACCTCAACAGAACGTTCTAGGAAACGACGTGGCCTTTCAACGTTACTGGTGGCTCCATCAAGAGTCAGTCGATGATACTTCCAGAATCAATCGATAAACTGTGCCTCGCGCATGCTCAGAATTCCATAAAAACCAACCTCCTTTGCGAGCTGCTGCGAACAGATCGCTCCCAAAATCCCTCAGTCGCTTTCAAGATGATGTCACTTCCGTTGAACGGACATATTATGAACGAAAGGTGAAACAAATGAGTTTACATATAGGAACATCTACTGCATAATAAACGAGTACAAGCAAGGATTAAAGTAGTCCGTTGGCTCTTATCTCTTTTTTTGCCTTTGTAATGCGCTATTATAACCATCGAGTGTGCTGTGTTTTGGCAGTACCAAACTGTGTGCAGCAGCAGACAGCTTTTGCATACGTGTGGTGGTTTTAGAAGGACCTATCGCTTGACGATTGTTTAATGACCGTTTCGCCATGGGGAAGATCGGTAGGGAATTCATGAGAGGAGGCAGAAAATGCCTCAGGAAGTAAAGTTAAATTTCGTAAAAATAGGTGAAACAAGAAAACCCATGTAAATTTACGGGTTTTTTTTTGTGGGGGGGGGGGGGGGGCGTGAGGAGCGGGTACATCAAGGCGCGCGTCGCTGCCAAGTGACATAACACCACACAACAGTAGATCAGAAGATGGCTTTCCGGTTATTAGATGCTTAATTGTTTCTGAGTATTTCTCATTTACTAGTGAATTGACCCGGAGCAAACAATAGGTTAACCGTAATTTCTGCAATGTTGAAGCAAAGTGCGGGCCTGCACTTCTCTAACTCTTTAAATATCAACGAAACATTGAGAAATATCGTAGGTTTTGTACATACCGTTTTATCTGTAGCACTACTGCTCTCTTTGACAGTCATTTACGAATATTTCTACAGTAAGGGCGCGTTTATGCAACAAGACCTTCTCGCTCGCCGAAAGCTAGTTGCTAGGCAACCGTTATTTATTTAAGATTAATTTCCCGTTTCTGGTAAATGAATGCGGTAATAGGCAACAAATTAAATGTATTATAAATAACAACACGGTTAAAGAACAAAGTGCAACCGGCAGTCATTTTAAACATCATTGGTACAACATTGTTGCCATTTCACGCTATTTCCAAAATTTGCTATTCTCGCTGAAAAAAAAAACATCTTCTAGTAGTGATCAAACGACGGCAGAATAAATAGCTACTCGCAGTGAGAATTGAAAATTCAACATGGCGTCCATTTCGGGGTTGTCGAATCTTCAGAAATCTGTCTGTCGTCTTGTAGAGCAGTCAAAATTGTTTTCCAGTTGTCATAAATCGGCGATGTCATGTTGCACGCTTCGTAAGTCGTGTCGCGAGGCACGAGGAGGAGATTTGCCTCCGTGTTGTTGCCATGGTTACCACGTATAGACAACTTCAAAGCCACATTCTTCGGTAGAGGCGAGAAGCAGCCAGCAGATTTAGTATTAACCAAGTGAAAGCTATTGAGCAAGAAAATTGTCGTTGCGTAAACGAGCCGTTATAGCCTGCTACGCCAGGTGTGCGCATAATGATAAACTGATTTGTTTCAGCGCATTTTTGCTCGAATCCGAAATATCGCTTCTGTGTGCGAGGGATATAAGAAACTGCTCCATCAGACAACAACGAAAACATCGTAACAATAGGACTTTTGGAATTTATTTTAAACGGGTATTGTTTAAGCATTGTTGCGTAGCTCCACAGTGCTTCTTCGGCAAACAAGGGAAATGAGAAATTACCCCTTCAACCGACAACGTTTCGTTTTAGTTTTCGTAACATCAGGCCGTTTGGAATGGCGTTATTGACTTACATTGCTGCACGGGCAATCACATTGAAGAGGAATTTGCTGTTTAATTTTTATCACGAGCGGGATGTTCAGCCGGATAATGTGCTCTACCTTGGGTTACTTCTAAACAATAATCTGCGATGCTGCTTGTCCTTGTGCATTGTTTAGGAATGGGCATGGCCCACAATTATCGGGCCTTATCCTTTACACAGTACGCTGTTGATGTGAAAAGGCGGCCCACTAGCATTAGCACGTTATTAGAGTTCGTTTGCGCACAAGAATTTCAGAAAATTGGACTGGAGGAGGAGGCGGAGGCGGCGGAGCGGCTAACAATCTCAAAATGTTACAATGCTGCAACATGTAACAATAGGGTAACAATAGGCGAGGCGCACAATATCGGATTATAGATCACTCGATCAACGATGGTTGGGTGCCGGGAAACTAACATTGTCGTTGTTTGAGTTAGCTAGCTCGTTGTGGAGAACCAAAATTAAATGGTCTTGAGTTTTTCTTAAATCTTCAAGTTTTAAACTGTAGGGCGCGAAGTCTTAAATTTTGCCTCAAAATTGGGCGTCCGACATGACTGTGTTACTTATTTACTTTTTCAATGCGGGCTTCGGGAAGCAAGTTGAATTGTTTCCACGATTGTTGCCACGATACTGAAACAATCCAGAATCAACTATTCATCGAGATGACGCATGCTAAATCCAGAAATACGCTTATGTGTTGTCATTAAATAATAATCATGGGACAAACCTTCGGCGGAACCAAAACATAAGTATCCATTTCTAATGTTACATTTTTTCGAAAACAAAATCGGTGGAAAGTGGACACATATAAAATGGAAGCGAAAAAAAGCCAACAAATTAACTGAGCAAAAAACGGCTTAGCCGTTTAGAAAAAAAAAACATTAGAGCTCGTATCCCCATACTCACAGCCCTGAAGGTACACGAATAAAAACGGATTAGAGTTCACTCGAACGCAACGAACTATAATGTGAACTCCAATTCGCAAAACTTAAACCCACAAACACACACAAAATAGACGCCGTAAACAGCAAAAAGCTACAAAATTGAAAGATAAAAATGCATACACAAAATGAACACAAATTATAGTTCAAATTATGGTTCATTGCGTTTTAGTGAACTCTAATCCGTTTTTATTCGTGCACCTTCAGGGCTGTGAGTATGGGGATACGAGCTCTAATGTTTTTTTTTCTAAACGGCGAAGGCATGTTTTGCTTAGTTAATACTGTATATTTTCTGTCAGCTTTATTTGCCCCATTTCAGCAATCAGTATGTTGAGGAAAACTCCCAATTCGGTAGAAATTGTTGCAGATTAATGTAATCGTTTGCGTAGTGTCCAGTAATTAATAAAAACTAAACGTTAACCCCTACCGCAACATGACGTATGCCTACCCAAAAAGATAAATTAGTTGAAAGACGAACTGTGCATACATGGGACTTAACAAAAAGGAACCCCCCTTATAGTAAAGTGTCTTAAAATTAAAAATATTAAATCATACAAGGAGTTAAAAGTAAGGTTTAATCCTTTCTATTAATTAAAGTATTGGTGTTGTGATATTTTTTTCTATGATAACCACTAAATTGCTGTTCTGTTTTATTTATTTATTTATATTTTCGTTTTTTTTAGTCCTATATAGTTCATACAATTACAGATTTGTATAAACTTTATCACGTGTACAAATATGTTAATGTAGGCACATTCGTGATTAGTGCTGTCTATATTTTAATAAATAAAATAATAATAGATTAGAAAGCATAAAATATTATTGTCGTATCTTAATATTTTCATATTTGTGCACTCTCTACACCATTAATTTTTTTTCACTCTCTCTTTAACTGTACTCACGGTACCTTAACTGTACTCACTATGCTTTAACTGCACAGCACTGTGGTTATTGTGGCAGAGCGGCGAGAGAGCTCATCCTGGTTGCTGGAGGTCTGGGGATCTGGTCGAACCCATGGAAAGGGGATCTTGGCAAAGTCCCCTCCAGGACTGCCGGCCAGGGTAGCATTAGAGGCTACCATGCTCCTTCAACAGCTTTGGGAACCATTCTGGCAAAATTCTGGACAAACTTTCGGCCCCTACGATGATCGGAGGTTTCCCGGATCGAATCCCCGGGTTGGCACCTCCCTTTACCAAAAAGTAAAGGCTTCTTTTCTAAAAAGTCTGGAAATGTTCAAAATTGAGTCGGTTCAGCCACACAAGCATTAAATTGCGTCGGCTGACTTCAGGCTCAAAAGAAATTAATTAAAAAAAAAATGGTTTATTACACATTAGTTAGTTCATCATTCGAGCTTCCGGTCAATACGCATACATATTTTCAATTTGATCAGATGATAACACGTACTTCTATCGATCGCCCTCGACTGAATACCACCAAAAATAATGTGATGAAGTTTGCAGATTGTGAATGTTGGTGTGTCTATATTTCCACCATTTCGAGAATTATGCGCACTTCATGACGTGCGTTGTTTTTCGAACAAAAGTAGCTTTATTATTAAATAGGTAATTAAGAGTAATTTGGAAGCAAGCCATCAGCTAAAAACATAAATTAGCAATACCGTAGTACAGTAAATCTACTTTTGGCACTTAACGATTCATTCCACTGACATTACCCGGATTCGAACTGGCGAACCAGTCCACCACCAGATCACTGCCCTTCCACCTTTACCTTTACCTTTACCTCATAAGGCACAATGCAGGATAAATGAATAGACAGATATGCCAAAGATTTCGGCTTTGGCATATCGTCGCATAGCACTCTTGAAACGTTGCTTCACTAAATCTTCAATCACTAATTTGGTTTGGGCTTTCAAAGTGTATTTTCGTCGGTTACTTGAGTATGCAAGCCCAGCTTGGTCGTCGTTCCTACTTAAAGACATAGATTCTATCGAGGCGGTACAACGACAATTGACACGTGGTAAACCCGACCTCCGCGACGTTCCGCATGTCGACCGATTGACACGGCCTCCAGCCCTTGGAACTACGCCGTTCCTGTACCGACCTAACTTTAACCCTAAAAATCGTCAGGGATTTGTTGTCCATTGATGTTCCTCTCTTTGATCGTTCAGCATTAACTCGTACTATGGGGTCACTCCTTCAAGCTGTCTGGTGCAACCCCACATTCCGACATCAGAAAAAACTTATTCGCTCTTCGAGTGATCGAGCCATGGAATTCGCTTAGTGAGCAGACGGTGTCCGCCCCCTCTCTTTCAGCCTTTCAACGATTAGTCACCAACCAACCCCTTACCAAATTTCACAAACGAACGTATTAACCACACCCCTACCGGGAATGGCGTTAGCGATCTTGTATCCTGCCTGTCTCCTTGTCCTTTGGGCTAAATCTATTATTAGTAGTAGTAAAGGCTGCCTTTACTGTAAGGTTTGACTTCGGTCTCCTATGTTAAAGCCGAAATTTCGATGCTTAATTTCTCTACCGTCTTTCTACATTTTCCACTGAAAATTGATATATGAGCTTTATGGGACTTGGCCAACACGTTTAGCAACTTTTATTAATTTCCGATTTGTCATAGCGTAGATCTGGACTTAAGCTGGAATCGTGATTTTCATTTTTGGCTTCTTGTTATTGGCACGACACGTTTCTGCTACCCTGTCTACAGATCAAACTATTTGTCCTATAACGCTGGTTCTTGACTCATTTTACAGGTAGTGCTCTGTAGATGTGCCCTCTCCATTAGGACTTTTCTAATTGGTGAAGTGATTTAGGGGTTACGGAGCTGTAAACGACCAGATTGATTATTTTACATTGTTTTAAACATTGTTTTTATGCAACAATGCCAATCAGCAAACGCCATATGCATGCATGGCATCGCATCGCCTGAAGTTTAAGCAAATGCTTACAATGTTGGTGAGCCAACAATTCACCCGCACGTGAAGAGGAAGCATTATCTCTCCGTTGCACATTTGACTTGCCGTCCTATATTGCAAATACCGGAAAAAGTCGCTAATATAGAACTGCGGACAAACCAAAAGAAAGACTTGCACTGAATGAGCAAGCGAAGCGAGCGAAATTCAGTTCATTTGTAACGAGTACTAAAGACTTAGACTGATTGATAAACATGCAAAACTTAAAAAAATAAATAAACTGTAAGGTAAGCCAAAGTAGCACGAATTAGTAAACAAAAACGACTCGTTTGACGCTTAAGGTAAGATTTAACTGATTCGAAATCAAAACATCAAAGGAACACAAATAAACTTTCCTGTATAAGGTTTCAGATACTGCAGTGTTGCTGTACTGTTTCGTCCACGTGAAACCTTACTGCTGTATATAACCTTTACACACGTAAATACAATTAAAGTCAGGGCCCAATTTTCAAAACTTTTCATGCCCAAACAAAGGAAGAAAAATGTAAGGTTACATATTCGACCACTCTCTTTGCTAAATTTGTTCATTGTTCTTCAGTCCCGACATCTAATTTTCGTTCATCACCTTACTGATGATACATAGGCTATATAATTTTTCAAGATTTTCAAGCCCTTTTCTAGGCATGAAATTACATTATTACTTTCCAGGGCATTTCTAGATTTTCAAAGCCTCGCACGAACCTTCAATTACGTGTAGAGCTGTTGTAAACCCACTAACACGGTTATGTTTTAAGCATTTTCCAGCGATGTCGTGTAGCCAAGTAGAATGAACCAATCATTAACTGAAATATCGTGTGCAAAAATCAAATTCGTAAAAAACATTTGAATACAGCAATAAGGTTACATGTGGACGAAACAGTATAGCAACACTGCAGTATCTGAAACCTTACAGGAAAGTTTATTTGTGTTCCTTTGCTGTTTTTACTTCAGATCAGTTAAATCTTACCTTAAGCATCAAACGAGTTCGTTTTGTTTACTAATTATTATACATATATACATAGCTGTAAACAATAAAAGGTAAATTGGAAAAGCAGCCATCAGCGAAAATAATATACAGAGTGTTTATAAAAGAATGACCTAGTTTGAACACGATGTGTTGTTGAAAACGCGAACAGCCTGGAATTAATTGTTGCGTACGTGAAATGTACGTAGCCTACAGTTTTGGGAGTAACCACCAGATGCCGCCTACAGTTTAAGGAATAGCCGCTAGACCGCAACACGTGGTCGGCCGAGAATGTAAATATTCGTCAATTGGCAAGATGGCGTCCTCTCAACAGAAGGCGTTTTGTGTTCTGCAGTTTTAGCAGGTATGAATCCGTGAGTTCATAACTGCGAGTTAATCCACCACTGGCAAAGAACATTCGTCAATGGTATAGGCAGTTTGAGGGCATAATTGAATGAATGAGTCATTTATTGCGCACATAACACAACTGGTCAGGGAAGGGATTGTTAATATACACTGATACCCTGCCTTAACCAATTATTAATGCATAACAACTAAATACTAACTATACATTTAAAAAAGCAGGCTAAGGCCATTGTCATATGAACACAAATATTTCATGCATTTACTTAGATCAATACTTTTCAACTTATTCGTAAAAGCAGCAAGTGTTGGTGCTTTGGCGACATAAGCCTGGAGTGCGTTCCAAGGTTTCTCAACACTGTGCGAGAAAATATATTTTCGACAGTCCCTCTTTAAGGGTTTAACTACCGATTTAAAATTGCGGCCCAGTGTTTGGTTACCTTCACGTTACAAGAAAAATCGACTACTTGCTATACTGGTCAGTCCATGAAGAATGAAATATGATACACCTAGGTCTAATTTGAGTCTCCAGGCTCAAGTGTCTCTAAATTAAAGACCCTCAAATGCTCTAGGTAAGTTTTATTTCTCAAGCCAGGCATATATTTTGTGAGAGTATGTTGGACAGACTCGATGAGGTTAATGTGCTGTACCAGGTGGGGTGACCAGACTGGGCTGGCATATTCCAAAATTGGTTTCACAAATACTTCAAATGTCCAAACGAGGGTTTTAATTTCACCAGACGTGAAACACCGTTTAATTATTGCTGTTTTCTGTCGCCGTAACTGGATGTTTGTCGAAGGGGAGAAGTCTGGGTCTGCCATGAACGTCTGAGGATAACGTGTAAAGAATTCAAGAGGCAAACGTGCAAAGTCCGCGTAAGTCTACTCGCCATGTCGGAAGAGAACTTGCATTACCACACACGACTGTGTGGCGTGTGTTAAGGCGACGTTTGGTCTTCAAGCCATATCGATTACAACTTGTACAAGCTCTTCGTGATGGTGGTAAAACGAAACGCGTTGAATTCTTAAGAGGACATGAGGAACGAAAGTTTTCTGCCGAGATTGATTTTTAGCGATGAAGCTACATTTCACGTGAGCGGTATAGTTTTTTTTTTAATTTTTTTTAAAAGAAAATCAAAAATATCCATCAAGAAGTGAAAAATTTCAGTTGTACATGAAGACTGATTAACAAAATTGCACTTCCTAGTGCAGCTTACAAAGCAAAGTTATTACAGGCAAACACATGTAAGGAAAGAACATTTTAAACATTAAAATATGTTATCAAAAAAAAAGTAAAGAAAAGTAGAAAAAATAAGGATATTAACTGAGGATTAGCCAATCTGAAAGTTTACATTTAAGTTCACTGCATTTAGTTAGTTTTGGTACCATACATGTTGTTCCATTTAGGCAATTTTAAATTTAAGTTTTCTTTCGTCGGTTAATAATACTTTTTACATTCTGGCAATTTTTTAACGTTAAAAAAATTGTTTACGTTGATACGATAATATCTCTGAGGTTTTTTAAATATTTAGTATCATGTTTTCGACTTTGTACTTTTGTTGTTTTATCAGCTTTAAATAAGATTTTAACAATTTTATTTTGTAGTTGTTGTAGTTTGAAAATCAAATAATTTGGCGTAAAACCATAGATCTCAATTCCGTATAGTATGTGTGGTACGGTCCAAGCATTATAAATTAGTTTTCTGTTTTTAATAATTAAAAAATAATATAATTTGATATAATTTGGACATAATTGCTCTAAGTCTTTTAATAACATTCAGTATGTGTGAATTATGTTTCCATTTTTCATCGAGATGAAGTTCTAAGTACTTACATGCAAAAACTTGCTTAAGGTTTTTACAGTTTTTGCAGCTTGGTAAACAATAATTGTCGTGTTGTTTTATTACAATGCTAGTGCTTTGATTCGAATGTGGAAATTTGATATCCATTTGTACAGTTTTTGTCTTCACTAATAAAAACATTATTTATGCGACACCAGTGACAAATCTTATCAAATCTTATTTGTAACGTTTCCTTCATTGTGATGAAATCCTCATGAATTGAAAAATCAAAAATATCATCAGCAAACAAAATTAGGCATTCCTCATAAAAAAAATTCGTTTATATACATAAGAAAGAGAATAGGACCAAGAACGGAACCTTGAGGCACACCAGAAGTGCATTTGTCTCCATCACTTAATTTGTCATTGATTTTCACATGACTAAACCTGTCATTTAAGTAGTTCTTCAAAATATTTACAATTTTTCCTAGAATTCCAATACTTTCCATTTTATTGATTAGAATATTTCTGTCAATGGTGTCAAAAGTTTTATGTAAGTCTATTAGAACAGTGCCTACGAATTTCCTTTCATTTAATGTTTTTAAGATTTTTGCATTTAAATTATTTAATGCATCAGTAGTTCCTTTTTTTGTTGAAAACCAAACTGATTTGCACATAGGATATTGAATATAACTAAAAATTCGTTGCATAGCATTAGCAAAGTATTTTTCAATTAGATTATTTATAACTGGCTGAATGGCAATAGGGCGATAATTGGCAAGATTAGTCTTATCTCCTTTTCATAAATAGGTATAGTTAATCGTCACAATGCATGAATATGACGACTCCACGATCCTCGTGAAATCTTACAGCATGAACGAGATTCACTAAAGGTGGACGGCTGTGCGATATCTCAAACCAAGATTCAAGGCCCTTACTTCTTTGAGGGAAACACAGTGAATGGGACAGGCCTACTTCAAAATGTAACAGAACTGGATTTTTCCACAGCTTACTGACGACTCAAAGGACTTTATTTTCCAGCAAGACGGGACGACGCAACACTGGCACAACAACGTGCACGGTTTCCTCAATAACACCTTGCCTCTGCACTGGATAGGGCGTACAGGATTCCAACGATTAGCAAAGATGTCTCCCTCGCTGGGAGTTTTCCCCAACCCCTATGGAAAGTTCAGATTTGGACCAGATCTGAACCTCCAGATCCAGCCCTACCTGTAACTCCTGACATGATGCATATGCCCACTCCAAACATGGCCCAAGTTTGGTCCACGACATGGTTATATCCAGTCACATCTGATCATATGCTATTAGATCCAGTCAGATATGATCAGATCAGGTTAGATTTGGCCAGTTATTATCAAAACCAGACAGTATAGCTACATCTGGCCAGATCTGCTCATATCCAAATTTGGCCCATTTCTGGCCATATCTATACCCAGATCAAGTCACATCTAGTTGGATTTAATTGGTCCACTCACATCAATATATGATTGCATCTGTAGCTTTCTAATACACAATAGGGCATAGCCCTTTGTAAAACCCACCGCACCATTTTTTTCATAGAAAATCGATAGTTTTCCCCGGAGTGTCTGCTCTATACTTCCCAAAGGGTTCGGCACAAAATTCCCAAAGTTGGGCCATCTCTACAACTAAGCATTGTACCAGTTAAGCGTGTAATAATCTGCTGTTGGTGACACAGTCTCATCAACTAGGCAACGTTGACACACTAGTGTGTTTCCAGATTTTAGCAGCGACTTTGTGGGGCCTGGGACGGATGCTACACGCAAATAATGCACTAACCATTCGTATTACACTGCTTACTCTCAGAGCTTATGAGTAAGAAATCTACTTTCCTACTTACCCGTAGCACGAAATCAATAATCCGTACACTCCGATGGCTACAAGGTGCACATGCATTATTTACAGGCACTCAAAAACGTTCTTTGCGGTAGTGAAGGAAAAATTTTGGAATTATGTATTACAGAATACCTGTGATCCACACGTTAAATTTCATGCATAACAGCTTCGTTAGAGTAACAAATGTACACATTTACAAGTCAATAACCGAGTTGGTGCCATGGATTCGTCGTCATAGTTATCAGCAGACATGTGAATTGCGTGCCTGGCTGTCATTCAAATCTGCATAAACTGTAGCATTAAGAAACTGTAATATTTATGTACGGAAATAAAAAAAAATGCATTTTGTGATGCAACTCTTGACGAGTTATTGACGTTAAAATGCCTCGGCAAGTTGGGAAAAAAATTAGGCGGATTGAAATAAGAATGGGACTCAGTGGCACAACCAGGAAGTTTTTTTTTGGGGGGGGGAGGGGGGAGGGAGAAGGTGCACAAAATTGGAATCCAAAATGAAGTCCG